>VZRW01013326.1:875593-1167843 GCA_013398125.1 Aegotheles bennettii
GACAGCTAGAGCTGACAGCCTTGTGTTAAGTGCTGGGTCTTACCTGGGTTTTCTTTAACCTGGAGTAAGTTTCCCACTGGGGTTGTTTGGGTCTGAGAGTGCATCTCTGCTCGGAGCGGGGAGGCTGATGGGTGCTGCAGCAGCACTGGGAGAACTTGCAGGGTCCTTGGTTAAAGCTTTCTCCAAACAGCTCAAAACCCATGAAAGCCCTGATCAGCTGTGGCCACATGAGCCTGACAGTGGCATCCACCTCTGTGAGCCAGCAAAGTGTTGCTTTGGTAAAAAATAACCACGCGAAGTGTGGTCCTACTGAAAGTCAGCATCACTCTGGGAACGAGCCAAATACTTGTTCACTTGACTGGGGAGATAGCAAGGGGTACACTGAGGAAGCCAAGCCAGGCAGGGCTGTGCTGGTCACTGGCTGCCGTTCGCCTCTGAAGTCGCTGCCACTCCTACAGTGAAAGCAGAATCTGGCAAAAAGTGTTTGCTTTCTCTCACTGAAGATCTGAACTATTATCTTCCTAACAGCGTTTGAGCCTCCTGTGTCCCCAGGAATGTGCTATCCTAGCTAAGCATATGGTTGCTATAACTACCAGCCTAGTTTGCCTCTGACACGCTCTTCAGTATGGCATAGATGCCTGATCCAGCAACGAGCTTTGCACATAAATTCGTACCTCCTCCATTGTATTTGATCTTTCTGCTTGCTGTTCAAAATTACAATGGCTTATTAGTTACCTGCTGCACCAAAAATAAATAAATATATGTCTTATTTTATCTATTTCAGATTGGGCGATGTAGGACTACATCAGGCTAAACTAATAAATTAGGGAATAAATCAGACATTATGAGGTAGAATTAAATGAATAATAAATTAGAGAATAAATCAGACATTGAGACATTGGCAGTGCTCGATCATCTTTGTATGGAAATCATGGCAAATGATTTCTCATCCCAAGCTGTGGGGCTGCCCTTAGACAAAGCCTACATCAGCGTTCAGGTGGTCAGCACAGGTGCCTGGCCCTGCACAGCACTCTTTGATTTGCACTGAAGGTTTGTCATATCCCTATTCTTTGCCTTTAATCAAAAACTTCTCTAAGCTGAACGTGAATATTTTCAGCTGTTTCAGTTACTGTTTCTAATTGCTAACCCACAAATATCCAGATGGCCACAGACACAAACTGAACTGACTGGAGCAATTAGAAGCCCCTGATGCCCTGCAGGCTCCTGTGCAGAATCACCAGCAGCCCTTGAGGCTGGAAGCAGGTGGCTCGCTTCCTTCTCATCATTTTTCATTTTTGTTTACCTCCGCGTTCTCCAGTACAGGCCAGGAGTGAAACTGGAAGAGCTAGAAATACCACCAGGAAATAGGGTCTAGATGAAAGGGATTGTGAAGACTTGTCCTCTCCTTGCATGAACCTCCCTGGTGATTTGCAAGTACGAATAATGATGAGCACAGCAGCAGTTAGAAGGTTACTCTGGTGAGTAAGTCACCAATGGGAACACATGGGTAAGTGCCAGCTTGTGCCTGCCCAGGGGCGATGCATTCTTCGGGGTCTAGGTCCCACCACCAGAACCTGTCCCACTGATTTTGGGACAATGTGTGCCTGCCCTTCTGCTGCCCACACTCAACGTGTGTCTGCCCTTCAGGGTGTCTTCTGGCCAGTCCTGGGCTCGGTGTGGTAACTCTGGCTCTTGTAATAAAGCCTGTGGATGTTAATGAAACTTCTCGAGGTTGTTACATCTGAGCAAACAGCACTTTGAGCAAATGCTTAATGAAGGTCTGTAAGGCAAAAATCTGCCAGTGGTTTAACTGAAATCAATTACCTGTCAGTTATTTTCATTTACATTTACAGACACTGTATTCTAAAACCGTGCTGCTGATGCCGAAGGAATGAAATGAGCTGGGATTTCATGTGCTAGCCAGAGGAGCAGTCCCATATTGTGCAAATCTGGCACAGCAAGGGCAATCTTTTTTTTGAGTCAATTAAGTTACCATCAGTTAAATGCAGATGACAACGTATGCAGCAGTGTTTGACTCTCACTAAAACCTTTCCTCTGCTCTCCCAGATACAGAGATAATCTCCACGTTGCTGTTAAAGCACATCTTGCTCTAATGAACGTGGGAGTCATTATATATGTGTATACCTGTGTGTGTGCAAAGGTGGTTTATAATTTCATCCGTGGCTCTTTAATACAAAATGCTGGAACGGCCAGAAAATCGTATTAATTGTCACTCCTTTTCCTGGCCCAGTGACTATCTAATTAATCATGTCAGCAGTACTCCATAGCAACAACTGGTACAGAATGTGATCAGCTTGGTCTCGTTTACTGTGTAGACATTGGACCAGTTTTGGAACAGATAACCCCCAGGTTTTGCATTGTTTTGGTGGAAAAGATGTATTTTTTCATTCTCCTTCTGGGTACATGAAAAATGTCTCTTTTTCCCTCACTATAGATTAGATTCATAAGGCTGTTGGCTGATTTCATGCTTACAGTAATGAAGACTGAAAATTAAATGATCACAAAAATTTGGTTGGACTCTACTAGAAACTCCCGACTGGCCAATCCATAAGGAAAACAGATTCCTTAAGTACCCTACTTTTATTTGTCTTTAAATAAGAACTAAACAGGTGACTGGAGAACCTGGGTTTGCCTTTTAGGTAGTTCTCCCCAACAGAATATGCAAAAATAACACCTGTAATTCAGGAAACCATCCATCTCCTGGAGCCTGGGCAAGTGTGCAAGGAGGATACACTGACAGAGCAGAATGGCTGCAGAAGGAATTGCTTGAGGTGGGATTTCAACCCAGTTCAGTATCTACAGCCTCTAAAAGCATAGCTTGTAGCAGCAACAAGAACCAGAACAAAACTATACACCTATTTACATGAGTTCTCTGTAGAATGCCCATGAGTTTTATAAACATCAGAGAATGTATTTGCTGCTGGGATGGCATTATTATTATCATCATCATTATCATCATTATTATCATTATCATCATCATTCTTCAGTTCAAAACTCTTAGCCCTTGCCTTGCTTGCTTTGCTCTCCTGTTTTTTTCACACAGCTTTCTGCCTGGCAGGAGATGGGCGCTTGCTTTGCAGTGTGTGCACATCTCTTTTTTCCCAACAACCTTAGGATCTAACGGAGCACTCTAGACACACTTCTCACTGAAATTATATGAACCATTGAAGTTTCAGTGAGATGACTAAATACTGTTATACTGCCTTAGCAATTACTGTTCGTGCCAGACTGCACTGTGTGAGTCCAGAGGGCAACACAAAATTGTTCTCTAGAGTAGGACAATAAAGAGGAATGGATGCAACAGAAGTAGACAAGCTATTAATGTCCATATTAATATTTTCCCCCGCTTAATTTCATAAGTGATCTTACATGGTGATACTTCTCAAGGAGTATATTAATAGTTTAAAAAGTAACTTCACCCCTGAGTAGATCGTTTAAACTAATTTGGTCGGGCTCTGAGATTAACAGTCCTGCTGCAGTGAAGCTGTGAGGAGTGGAGAGCCTGAGGTGCCAATACATCCACAAAGGAGGTTTTCATTATTATCATTTTCCCTGGGAAACTTGTGGTGTGAATGTGCCCATTCTGGGCCCTGGGAGGGGAGGTACAGAATGATCTGGCACATGGGCTCACTGTAGAGCTGGTTTCTGGGGTCTGGTACCAAAACCCAGCCCTCCAAGGGATGCTCTGCCTGCACCCCACAGCCCCTCTGACACCTTATGGCTTGGTGAGCCAGGGGAGACCCGTACACGTGGGTAAAGTGTGTGGTTTCCTACTCTTGTATTACAGCCTCCCGTTTCTGTGGGCATGGTGGGCTCATGGGGCTGGAGGGTGTAAAACAGGCTCTATATGGTTTGTTCCAAACATCTGGGAGCAGTCAATAACAGCCCTGGCTGCACTCAGCACCTTCCCTGAGATACTTCTCTGCTCTTTCTAGCCTAAATGAAGCCATTAGAGCCTGTCAGGTTGGTGGGAAGTAAGGCAGGGGGGTAATTTGTGTGTCATCCCTGCTGGAAGCCTGCTTGAAACTCGTCTGTGGATATTTTTACCTGCAAAATCTTTTGCAGCACTTGTGATCCCATCTTGTTCCCTGTACCACTGCACCTCGCTGTGCTCAGCTATAGCCTGATGTGATAAGACACAGCACAATGTGATGCTAAGTGGTTAAATGCACACAAGGTCACAAATTCAAAGCAGCTCTACAGAATTACATTTTGTTGTATTCTTTTAAAACACAGAGCTGGTCATGAGCATCCCTTGAGTCAAGGTGCTGTTGTGCTTGTCATTATCTGTGTGTTCTCAGGGCTCTGCTGGTCCCCAGCACTCCCGTAGTGCTCCTCAGTTTGGCAGGGTAGAGCATCCCAGTAAGATAAGCCTAAGGCAGGGACAGAAGGGTCCTTTGTGTGGCTGAGCAGCATCCCCAGCACACACCTTCTGTCCAGTACAGAGCTCCAGCCTCTGCAAACACACACTGCTGTTCACATACTGCCTTCATGCACAGATCTGGTGACTTTGGTGACACAGGTCGTCAGTACGATTGAAACAAAGTGGTTTCTTCTTTCAGTTGCATTTCAAAGAAAAGGTGAGAGGCTGGAAGGTCTCCCTGGAAGCTGAGGGTTGGGACTCCTCTCAGTAATACCGTGAGCCTTCCCTCAATGCAATGGAAACGTGGGGTTTAACTCACCCTGTGAACCCAGACCATGGTCCTCGGCCAGGGCTGCTCTGTGCTGTCACGTTGTGCAGGGCCAGGGCAACCGCAGTGGCTCCTCAGCAATACCTGCCTCTTACTGACTCTTTTCTGGACCTTCTGGAAGAAAGGGGCTTTCATTGTAACGTGTGGATTCAATCTCAGAAGGAGTCTGGTTATATAATTGTGTGGTGACAAGTTGAGCTCAAGTTAAGGATCGTTAGCAAAGGAGGTAATTAACTGCGGGAACAATGTGACAGCAGAGTGATGGATCCTCTGGCTCACCCTGCTTCAAGCCAAACCCCAGTGTTCCTGGGGGGGAGGAGAGGGCTCTGTCCTGGCTGGGGAGCACTGGCACAAGCCGACCATCCATAGATCTGCTCCTGCTCTTGCAGCCTGGGGAAGGCAGCAGCATGTCAGAAACCTCTGCAGCAGATCTACTCCAGCATTCCCCAGTGGAATCCTGAGCCCACCTAGGGTGGGGGTGAAGGATACCTCTGTCCAGCCTGGTCCTTTTTTTCCTGGCCCCAGGAAGCCCCCAGCGCTCGTGGGGCTCCACAGGAGAATCAGTGGGGTTTGTAGTCGTGCCTCAATCTTATTTAGAATGTAGATTACTCCACTTCATTTTAAGTAAGGGGAGGAATGGAGCAATTTACATGTGTTGTGTATTTAGCATGAATTATGCAAAGAGGAGAACATCCCTCCAACCTTCTGCCACACAACCTGTGCTCATGCAGGAGCTCACTGCCCTGTGTGCGGGGGGGCCTCTGTAAAATACGAGATCATCCAAAATCAAGTCTCTTTCTTTTCTTAGCTATATCGTTTTACCTTTCCAAATACATTTTAGCTCATAATGGGACAAAACCATCCATTTAATTATCTTCAGGTTTCTGCTGGACTTTTTCATCCTCAAAGTCTCTTTTTTAAGCCTGGAGCAGCCCGTGCACTTCCCGTGCCAAGTGTTTCACACAAAGTCTTGGCAGCATCTCTTTGCTTAAAAATATTTCTACATGTTTGCATTTATTAAAACAAATAAGTACTGTGAAATCTTTGTTTAGCTAGGTTATGAATGATTTGCTTATTTTGTTCCATATTTGTGCAGCTGCCAATATTACAAATTCTATTCGTAGCTGCAGTTCAGACCAGCTTGTATCATGCAAATAAGCAATGCTGGTAAATTTAATTACAGAAGTTAATATTGCTTTTGTTGTGATCTGACATGGTTGTTCCACCTACGCTGCAAGGAGGAAGCTGGTGCCAGGCTCAGGGGAGCTGAGGGACCAGGAGGCCGAAGGCAGTGAAGGAAGAGTACGATGAGACCTTGGCTGGTGGCCGTGCACATCTGCTGTGTCCATCCAGGGGGAAGCACCAGTGTGGGTGCCCCAGGGTGCATTTACATCATGGTGACTTTGAGCAGTTTGCTGCACGCTGTGGAAGGAGCTGTGGTGGTGACACAAATGACCACGCAGTGTGGTCTCCAGCCCTGGTTTGTGAGCTGTTTGCATGGAGCCACCTTTACTGTAGCACATGTATTGAATTTCTGAGGGCTGTCATGGTGGTGAATAATCTGTTGGATTTATGCAGGTAAACCTGTGTTTGGAGTGCTCAGGGGGAATAAGGAAGAGGGTTGGAAATCCAGCCTGTCCTCATTGGCTTTGTTTGTTTGGGTTGCAAACCAAACACATGAGGGATTGGACTGTCCCTCATTCAGTCTTCTAATGACCCGTACCAGACTGGTGGTCAAATGGGACTGAGGAATAGAGGCTAAAGCCTAGAAGCAAGGACTTGTATTGCCTTGGAATAATGCTGAGTTGGCCCAGGGGGCAGAATCTGGAAATCTCTGTCCACAAAATAAAAATTCATCACTTTTTATTTCTTCTGTATCTTCTTTGGATACAGAATACATAGCTGCATCTCCCCCAGTCGTACAACCTGAGGAGTCAGGAACTTTCTTAGCAAGGTCACTTCTTTGGGCTGATAAATCTGATGATGCTATAATGAGGCTGGTTGCCAGCTTTAATACGACC
This sequence comes from Aegotheles bennettii, assembly GCA_013398125.1. Lineage (NCBI taxonomy): Eukaryota > Metazoa > Chordata > Aves > Caprimulgiformes > Aegothelidae > Aegotheles > Aegotheles bennettii. Next base: position 882,327 of record VZRW01013326.1, read on the forward strand.
CAAGGAGACACTCGCAGTGCACACCCGAACCGAGGGGCACCCATGGGGGCTGGAGTCTGTGGTGGACTATGATGTGGTTGGGTATGAAGACATGTCAAGGGTATTGGTGCCACAGTTCGGGACATTATAGGCTTGATAAATAACCTGTGGTGGTGCACACAGGAAATTCTTCTGCTGTGTAAACAAAGTCAAATTCAGATGAGGGGAAGAACGGGCACATCTCAGGTTTGCTTGTGTGGTTGTCTCCAGCATTTCCCCTGGACACAGTCTCTTCGGCTGGAATGGTTTAGCAGGCATAAAAGTAACCCAAAGCAAAGTTGAATCAGATTCACAGGCAAAAAAAAAAAGCCCACCTCAAAGGCTTAAAATATACCCACAAAAGACCTTCTGGCTTCATAGCAATATAATTGAGAGCATGCAATAATCCAGTGACAGCATGACCAAAACAACACACATTTAAAACAAAGGAGAGAAAGTGAGAAGAAAGAAAAAAAATATGAGATAAGAGACTTTACAGTCATTGCCTGTTGTTTTTGTTGCCTTGGTTGTTTTCCTCCTAGTACCATTAAATTATGTTTATACTGGATTATCGTAGGGAAAAAGGTATCATAAAATTTTATGATGAGAGTCTTTGAGAGGATAAGTATTTGCAGGAACCTGCTGCTGACTGCCTGAGCAATTCATTTCCTGGTGGTTGTCTGAGAGGACCTGCTGATAGAATTGCTGCTTGTAGGAGGGTGCCAGGGAAGTCATTTCAGGGAGGACAGGCAAGGTGATACCTCAGGAGTGACAACCTCTCATCCTGGGTGAGAACATAATTCATGTGCACCTTATGGCTTGACCTCATTGAAGTGATGTAGCTATAAATTATTATGAAGATTGATCTACCTGTGAGCTTTACTGGGCACTGTCCCAGGAGATGTAGGCACTATCACACTGAGGCCCCAAAATGCTTCCATGAGCTGTTGTCAAAGCTGTTGTAAAAAATAACTGGCAGTTCTCCATCAGTCATCCATGGCCAATAACAAGTTTCTTATCACAGGACTCTATTTACTGGTCAGCTCAGGCTTCCTTGTGAATGATCAAAGATCCCTGCAAGGTCGCAGTGGGGTAATTGAGAATTACTGCTCAACAAAGACCCACCCTCCACTGTGTCTCAAAGGTGGATATTGCTCTTCAAACCATGCATCATCACAATCAATCATATGAGAAAATACACTACACTCAGCATCCTAATACCCTTGAGATGATCAACAATTGAAGATTGATTTGGCTGCCCTTGACCTGATGGGTCTTCTCCTTCCAGTTGTGCTGCAGAGGATAGGGATGCACCTTCAAGCAAACTTGCAGTGATGCAGCTTGGTGGGGATGTGAAATGCTGGCTTTAGGGGCAGGTTCTCTGCAGCACTTGGAAGAGCTGGAAGTTAAAGACTTTAGAAACCATAAGGGTTTTTGTCTTGAATTCAGATACGTGTGATTGTTCTGCCTGGGGGCAAATGGGAGGTTTAGGACAGTTGTTCTGCACAGGGACAGCCTGGCAGGGAGCAGCACTCCAGCAAGGATGCTTCATGGGTGGAGGAGCCCCATCAGTGAGGACTAACCAGAGCTTTGAGGCAAGGGCAGGTCCCCATGGCAGGAACAGCCACTCCTGAGGAGAGAGGAAGGAGCAGCTCTGTAACAGTGAATGCAGTCTGGAGGCAGTGGTAGGAGCTGAAAGGTTGGACAAATTGGGGAGTATTATTGTAGGCAGCATTTATTTTCCAAAGATACAATCAGGCTCAATTATGGAAAAAAACATATTTAGTGATAGTTTTCCGTGATGATTCAGAAAATAAACGCTAAGTCTGGTGACCTTTGCACAGCACAACTGTCTGTCACATGCGGGATTCGGACCTGCAAACTGAGCACATCTGGGAGAGGAAAACAGACACAACCCGGTGACACCTCTGTGTTTCACAGGTAGCAGATATTTTCCTTTCCTTAGGAAATTGTCTGCATTTAGGAGGTTTTCTGCATTTCATAAACAGCAATTAAAAATCTCATATCTTTAGTTATTTCTCTTGCTCCCGTGCTCTCCACTGGGCTGTGACAGTCTCACAGTGTTAGGGTTCAACAGTTATTGCCATAAACATCACTTAGATTTATTCCCTTATTTCCAGATCTCCCCCATGAGAACCATTTCTACAGACACACAACTTTTTCTACCGAGTCCTTTACAGTGATGAGCTCCCCAGAATACCCTGTGAGCAGCTCTCGGGAATGGTGCCTTTAAAAAAAATTTAAAAAATTAAAAAGCCCCCTGCAATTGCAAAGATTGTGAACCTAATTTACCAGAGCAAACAAGAGCAGCCTGCCAAGTTGCCAGCACAGTTATCTAATTTGTTGACACAGAGATCACAGGCAATGTTTTATTTAGTTCTGTGCATCTGCCTTTGTTTGCCATCCGATCAGGTCTCTAATCCAGCTGCTCTGCGCCAGGGAGAGGTGCTCCATGTCCTTCCCAGTTCTCACAGCAAAGTGCAACTGTGCTTCTGAGTCCTTCCCATGCTCAATGCTGCTGACCTGCAGGGCACGTGGTGAGGCCTGTTTGTTCCCAGGATGGTCTGGGGAAGGTGGCAGCAGGTGCCAGTGAGATGCAGAGAGGTGATGATGGCGCGGCTATGCCTGCCCTGTTGGTTGGAATAATGGGGTCCTCTGGGCCTTGAACTTGGGGTGACCTATTGATTCTTCCAAAGAAATCTGTGTGCCTCTGAAAGTGTAGCTGGAGCCAAAGCAGCTAGATCCAGGGATGGGGCTCCTGGCTCTGCTGCCCTTGCCATGACCCTGCTCACTGCCCAGTGCAGCCCCCAAACCCAGCACTGCGGGTGGGCTTCACTCGGGGCAGGAGCACCCACCACCACCACCCTTCTTCCCTGTAAGGAAAGAGCTGCTTTTGCCATAGCAGCAAGAATAATACAGCTGTGATGGAATCCTCAATCACTTCTATTGTCACGCTGCAGCAGAAGCAGCATCTGTCTGGCAGTTGCTGATGCCTGGGAGGGAAGAAGAGGCAGAACCTGATCTCAAGCGTTTCTCCCTTCCTGTGGTGGTGCTGAAACAAAACAGCATTTTGCCTGGTGATCCAGAGAGCTCATCCCTGCCTTAGACTCAGTGCTGCAGCTCTGCAACAGGGCTCCCCCAGCTCCTCAGTGTTTGCCCATGGCCAGGGCGGTGCATTCCCTGCCCAGCAGAACCTCCCTCTCATTTGCAAAGTCAATTGGCCTTTTCCTTGTGCTCTTCCCTTTCCATCTGCTCATGCCCATCCTTCTGTCTGCTGTCAGTTCTTGCACCTTGCCACACTGCACTGCGCCAACCCTCACCCTGAAAATCCCCCAGACCCTCCAGCCCAAGAGCTGCTGGAACTCTGCGGGTATCTGCACTTCTCGGGCATGGGAATGGGAGAGAAGAGCAGGGAGGTCACTCAATCTCCTACCCTTGCCAATGCCAGTTCACCATCAAGAATCAATCTGCCATACTCAGGAAAGCATTCTGTGTGTGTCCAGGGGACTGAAAGGACTAGATGCAGTCATTCTGTCCCAGGAAGGATCTCGTCTGGCATTAAAACATTGTGATCTTAAGTTTTGTCTCCTGACCCCTGAATAATGCGTATGTCACAGTGATATTTTTTTCTTTTCCTGATTCTGTCACACGTATCCTTTTCAGACCTCTGCAAAGTTGTTGCTCACCTCCACCACACCAGATTTAATCCATTTAATCTTTCTGCACGAGCCAATATCCCCGGTCACTTAATCATTTTGTGCTTGTCTGAATGCTCCCCGACGTGTCAGAATGAATGGCTCCTAGCAAGTGGCGATGAGGAGAGGACAGAGGGTGTATTTAATGTGACAGTTATTTACTCCACTGAGGAAACGTCTTTGTTTCCATTTCAGAGAAGTGGGGCTTTGCATCCCATCCCACTTGAGGCACTGCTCGCAGGATTTCTCTCTCTTGCAGTAGTTTGTTCCTCCCTTGCACCCGCTCTGTGCCTTCTGGCAGGAGTGTTTGAAGTGTTGGTAGTTTTTGAGGTTTAGAACGTTTGTTTTTTGCCAAGATTTGCAATCACTATTTACTATTTTCACAGAAATTATCAGTGCATCCTCACCTCTCACTGCTAGATGAGTAGATATCGAAAGCATCTGCCAAATTAAACCTCAAATTTAAAAAGTATCTCACTGACTTCTCACCAGGAGAGGTTTTCCTTCTATGTGTGTGCCTTGTAAGGAAAGCCAGGAGAATAAATCTGGGCAGGATACAGAATTCACCCTGGCTCCTGCTTCTGGGCTTTCTTCTCGTAGCTCAGTGGAGCAAAATCCCTTTGTTTCATTGATGCTTAGGCAGGACCTTGGGAATTTTCCAGATATCCATTAAAACACAGCCACTGTCTTTCTTTTCCAGAAAACCTCCATTTTGCTGTCTTTTCCTTTTCTCTGATTGCAATGATGATGTCAGACCAGAGTATTTAGGATTTCCAAACTCTCTGCCACAAAATAGAAGTGAGCTAATCAGAGGGATGGACAGGCTAATTATAGCAGAGCCAGCTCTTCTATTTATTCCCAAGTATCTTGTTAATTAGCAATAATGGAAAAGGAAATAGCAAGAAATTACATGGCAGTTAAATGAGTTTTTGGTAAAATATATATTCTTAAATTAACCTAAGTGTCTTTGAATCATGAGAATGTAATTTAATTTAATCCATTTACAATATGGGACTGGAATCCTACTTCCCATCAGATTTTCAAGAGTGGAAGTAACGCAGTGTTCAGTGGCCAGCAAACACCGTCTTTGTTTGCATGGGCTTTTTAACACCCAGTTCTGCCATGATCTCTCTAAGGGCAAACTCCCTTTCAGGCTCAAGACTTCAGCCTTCAGTACAGCAATAGGAAAGCAATAGGATTTGACGATCATTTTGGTCTCTTTGAGGAGGTTTGTGCTCAGGAGCATAAACGGTTTCCGCAGTGGGAAAATCAAACTTTGATCCCCTCGGGTGACAGAGAGACAGGCATTAACAAGCATCTCATGAGCTGAGAATTGAATCTTACAGCACTTGAACCAGTCTTGGAAAATCTAGATTAGGGATGGAAACAGGAGAAATCCACATTAAAGTGTCTGTATATATGGTCTGTGTGTTAGCCCTGTCTGGGCGAAGGCAGCACCCAGTGGGTGCCACAGGGCCTGGGACATGGCTGGTGATGCTCTGCTGTGATGGATGTGGGCAGCACTGTGGTGCTGACAACAAAGTGATCAAACTGGCTTTGCAAGTGTGATGCATGGGTACCGTTCTTATTAAGATAGACCCTCTAATCATTCTAGTAGATCTGGGTTATAATGTTTTATTACAGTCAGAAGTGGGTTTGGTAAGATGGAATGAAACTTAGGAAGCTTAATGTCCATGTCAAATATAAAATTTTCTCTTTGACATATTTTATCTCAGTGCCACTGTGGAAAGTACTGGATGATCCACTTCTAGCTGAATATTAACTAAGGAAATTATCTTAGAAAATTTCCTACTGTGTTCAGACTACGGGAACTACCATGCCTCATTAGATGCCTGTTGATTAGAAATGGGAAAGTGGCTTTTCCTTCTTTGAATTGTAATTAAAATTAATTTGATAGACTTAACCCCCACTCCTGTAACTGGCTATCCACTGGATCTTTTCAGTTGCAAGAGCAGGCTGCAGTCCGTCTGGGCTCGGCTTTCCCCTGTGCTGGGTGTGCGGGACCGACATCCCAACACGGCTTCTGTGGGAGCGGTGGGAGCAGCGTGGGATGGAGCAGCCGGGAGGGTAGCAGTGGGCTTGGCCCCGGGGCAGGCATGCAGAGGTCCTGCTGGGAGCAGCCCCAGCACAGGCAGAGGGCTCTCAGGAACGTTCACATCTCAATTACAGCTGTTCTCTCGCGCCAGAGCTGCATCTCGGATCGCTGGTGACTCCGTATCCTCTCTCCCTTCTGCCATTCGTATCCTTCGTTTGCCTTTGTGAGTGTGTCTAGGATTGCCCTGTCCTTATAACCCGTTCTCAAGCCATGAAGTGTTGTTTGTATTGTTAATTCAGTCAGACAGCCAAGGGATCCTGCCTTGGCAGCCCGGTGAGCAGCAGTGGAAGCTCCCTGCAATAGCAGAGCAGTGCCCGTGGTCGTCAGCAGCTGCACAAGACAGTGATTAGAGCTGAACCACGGCATGCCGAGCCCTGGAGAAGTATTTAATCACTGGTCCCTTTAGGATTAATAGACAAGGCGAGGGATAACATTTGTAATAGATTACATCTTTCTGAGAGCGGCATCTAGGCAGATTAAGTACTGTCCTTACAGTTATTTTTGTTCTCAGGACGTATATTTGGGTCAGAGAGATCCTTAATGCTGTAATGGGAATGCATTGTGTGGCAGGGAAAGCTTTGGTGGTTGGTGGCAGAGAGAGAAAGCAAACCAGCTTGCCCTGCTCCCTGTTCAGGGTGTGAAGTTGGGTTTGCTCACTGCTAAACACAAGTCAGAGCAGGCGGGCAGTTCAGCTGGAGGAAGAGAGGTCAGGAATTTCATCCTTTGTGGGTGTTCAGACCTGCTCAGCGCCGTGTCCCCACCCTGGGGAATCGTTACTGATCCCTTGGCAGCCACAGCTGCCACCCTGCACACCCACAGCATTTATGGCTCTGCCATGGAAGGATTCTCTGATGCCCTCCCCATGGTGGGCATCACACCAGGAGCAGTGCTGTCTGCCTGTAATGCCATGGGATGGGAATTCTGCAGGGATCCCTGGGCAGGGCTGCACTGCCAGGGGAGCACACGGCGTTTTGGTGCTGCCTGGGCTGTGCTGGTGCCTGGTGGGTTCACAGGGGGTGTTGATGTGTTGGAGAGTGCAGGGCGAGGGGCTGCTGCCATGAGCAGGGGTGAATGCCCTGGCTCCAGTTCCCCCAGCACCCATGGTTTCCCAGCTCTCAGCTGCCCGTATAAACCCTGGTTCTAGCCTAGCCCACACTGCAGAGGCTATCAGGATGAAAAATAATTCCTAAAATAAACAAAGAGGAAATTTCTGCCTCTCCATCGCTGTAATTTGCAGGCAAAAAAACCCACCCCAGGAATTGTGGATGGATGTTATTTCGGCCAAATTGATTCACCCAGCCTGTGTACTGCTTCCTGCACCGTATTTGCAATCAAAAGTCCATACATAATTAATCAAACACACATGATGATCCATGGGATGATGCAGAATGGTCCCTGGTGCTGGCAGAGCCGTTACCCCAGAGCCACATTGCTGAAGGGTCCCCAGCGCGGCACTGCCGGGGGCCTGGGCTCAGCTGGCTGCTGTGGCACAGGGTCCTGCTGCTGGCACCCCAGGGGCCCGGCCCTCCTCACGACAGAGCGGGAAAACTGGGGCAAAAACACATCCTTCCAGGTCAGGCACCCAAAGTGGAGCAAGAAGTTTATGGGTTTAATAACACGGTGGGGCTGGGCGTGCGGCTCCACCTCGGGAGGAGGAGAAAGGCCATGTGAATCTTGTAGGTTCATTCCTCTGGTGTCCCACTTGCACAAGGATGTCTGTGATGGGGTTTTGGGCCAATGTCCCCTCTCCTGAGCACGCAGACAGTTAACTCTGCCGTGCAATGGCAGCATAGAAGTGTTCCTGCAGCCAGTGCGGGTGCGGTGGCAGCGGGGATCGCTCACTGCCAGCCAGTGCCTCGGGAGCACTTCATTAGATTGCCTCTGAGACTCACCAGTGGGGTTAATTATTTAGGTACCTTAATTTTCAATACATCTCTGCCTTTCGCCTGCAGTACCAGAGGTCTCAAACTCTGGTTCCAGAGACAGAAACACAAGAAACTGAGCGGTGTTTGTTTGGGTGCAATCACTGCCACGGGAGGGCAGGGAGTTGTGATTTACAGTGATGCTCCATGCCTGGAATGCAAAAATGAATATTTAAACACCACCAATAAGTTCTCCTGGCTGTACAAGACCCCAGATCCTCACCAGCTGCTTTTGGCTCTGTCAGTTAAACTCAGTACAAGCCCCAGCTGATGCAGTGAATGTTGCTCGGTGCTGCTATGGTGACCCTGCTCTGGCAGGGGGGTTGGACTGGATGAGCTTTCCAGGTCCCTTCCAACCCCTAGGATTCTGGGATTCTGTGTGATTCCCTGCCCTGCTGCCAGCTGGGCATGGGGCTAAGGACAAAGTAAAGTAGTCTGCATTCCCCAGTCCTTCTCTGTAGCCTGGGCTTTGGGAATGTCAGGAGCAGCATTTCAGTGTAAATACACACTCTGGCAAAGTGACAGGAATGATTTGCTATTTTTCATTTTATTTAATAAATAATCGCAGCAAGGAAAGAATTTGCCTGGCTCAGTCTCCCAGCAGGAGTTAAAACATTCAATTACACCCGTGGGAGAAGTTTAAATATTTACTTATTCTTTAGGGGATTATAAATTAACCCTAAGGACCTCCATAAACCTTAGTCAAGACGCTGACAAAAAACTGGAATTGAGACCTTAATTAATCTAGGGAAAACAAAACAGGAGCCCCAAGAGACGCTGGTGAGGGCAGAGCCCTGAGGGCTGTGCTGGTCCTCAGCCGTGGGGAACAGGCACACCCAGCCCTAAATCATTCAGATTTGTGGAAGTGTGGTGTGGGGGTAATTAAAACCCACCGTACCTGACACGTTCCACGATGGCCCCTGCAGTGGGAGCCGGGGCTGCTGCTGTATGAATCTGCTCTGTGGGCTCCTCAGCACTTCCCCAGGTGAAGCCCTGTGCTGTGGTGGGACATGTGCTGGGAAGGGGCTCTGGCTGCTGCCGTGGGCTGGGGATGCTCTGGGAAGGTGCTTCCATCTAAACAGTTGTGATCTCCACGAAGCTGCCTTCTCTCTTCCCAAAGCAAAGACAGGAATTGAAACTGGCTTACCCAATATATTCATTGATGTTCTCTAGGGAGTTAAATCATTGCCCATTGTGTAATCAATGAACGGGGAGTTCTGATGAGGAACCAGCAGTACGGGGAGTTGCAGCTCCCCGCCAGGAGGTGCAGGGGGGGGTTGTGTTCTGACCAGACCTCTGAAGTGCTCGTTTTCCATGGGCTGGAAGAGCATTATTACCAAAATGATATGCTGTGATTTCCCTTCCTGGCAATTCCCTCCAAACAGGCACATTGCTCCCAGGCAGAGTCAGGGCCACTTGCCGAGCTCCCTCTGGGAGGCACTGGGCACCCCATGCCCCGAGCACGCTCTGCTTGGCCGGTGCCAGCTCGTGGCTTGTTTCAGGAGAAAGCACAACTCTGCATAAGAAAAGGCTGCCCCCCGTGGCCCTCATTTTGCCATGGACTGGCGCTGAAGTCCCTCTTTGATTTGGATGTATTTTCTTGAATTATCCCGGTACCAGGCAGGGCCGTTTGAACATCACCTCTCCCCACGGCTCCTCTTGTTCCACCAACACCACCGAGCTCCTGCCACCAAGGCTCAGCAGCTCCGCGGGGCAGGTGAACCTCTCAGCACAAAGGGCTGCAAATGGGGCCAGTCCTGCAGGGAAAGCAATCCCAGGGATAAAAGCAGACACAGTAACTATAACGACCTACTTTATCCCAGCCTCTGCTCGCTGTGCAGCAGCTCACATGAGCAAGAAAAGCCATCCCTGTGTCACGCAGGCATGAAAGGGCTCCTCAGCCTGAGCCACAACTGCAAAAGAAACAAAGTAAGCGGCAAAATTAGTGGAGCTGGGGATGAGGAGCAGGATACAGGACTTCCCATGGATTGCTGTGGGCTTTGGTGAGGACCCGCAACACCAACTCTGCTGGCAGCGAGTTTCTGCCTGGCACAGCACAAGGGCAGCCTTGTTAAACAGCAGCTCATGTGGCCCGAGCTTCAGGAGGGCTTCTTGTTCCTTATGGGTTGGGGAAAATTGTTGTTCTTTCCCTGCTGAGTACCAAAAAGGGTTTATTTCCACAAGGGACATGTTCTGGGCCAGGTCCCACCTCCCGGGTGAGAAGCCCATGGGCAGTGCCTGCACTCCCAGGAGCATCTCAGCTGCACAGCCACCTCCTCCCAGTGCCCGGATTGCCATGGAGATGTGAAGCAGGCAGGCTGAGGCTGGTAGAAGGCAGAGGTGTTGATTTTCCTTTACTGGGTAGAGCAGATTTTAGCTGAAGCAGAGTATCTGTTCTGTGGTGTCTGAGCAGGGCCACTCTTCAGACTGAGTAAAAATGGTGCCAAGTATTTTCCTTCAAACTTGCACCCATTCCTCCTGCTCACTGTAGCTCAAGCCAAGTTCAGGAGACCTTTGCAATGTGAGATGATGTTGCAGCTTCAGCCAGGTTCAGGCCTTGGTGTCTTCCCTCCTGGCACCTCTCACTGTGCCCCCTTCCAAGTGGCATTGAGGAGACATCAAGAAAGCCCAAAGCAACTGAATGTTGGAAGGGGACAGAAAGCAGGAAAGCAGCAGCTGGAGACAAGTCAGAGGCAAGGACATGGAGAGCTTCTCCCTGCTCTTATGAAAGATGGCACAGATATTTGCACTGTGACTGCTGTCCATTCCTCCATGGGTCACTGTGGGCCATTGCTCAGCTTATGGTGGGCCTGTCCCCAGAGGAGCCTGCAGACTGCTCTGGCAGCAGAAATGGATCACGAGTGGGTTCAGCCTGACACTTACCCTCCTGTCTCCCCCAGATCCCCATCCTTACCTGCACCCTTCCTGCTGTGGTCAGCAGGGCCAGACCAGCAGGGACCAACACCTGAGTGGTGAGGAGGGTTTGCACCCCTGACCTGGGGTCCTCGTTGCCCAGAAGCAGTCCATGTCCGTGGTGGAGGGCACTGTGTGACATGGCCCTGCCAGCCGTGTGGTTATTGCTCCAGCTTGCAACCCCCAGCCTGGCTGTGCCCCGGGCTCCTGGCACTCTAGGGAGAGTTTCACTGTTGTCAGGTGCAAGCAGACATTTATTAATTGAGCAATTTCTCCTGACCTTGATGGAAACCATCACTAACACGCAAATAAATAGATTAGTATCATGATTTTTCGAGGCTGGGCTTAGGAATTAATTGCATTTATCTGATTTTGGCTGTTTTGCCATGGCAGTGCTTTACATTTTTTTCATGTTTTCTCTCCGATTTGCACAGATGCATACATCATACTGAGGACAATGCTACACCTAATTTACTTCGGCAAATGAGACCAATTAAAAATAACTTGGTAAAAATGATCCTGAATCTTCAATTACTTGGGGCAGATGAGGAGCAGGGCGTTCCATAATTGACTTGTTCATCTGCTCGTCCTCTCGAACCCCGGCAGAACGTTACCCAGGGTAGCTCACTAGCTGCTTGCCATTAGTACTGACTGCCAGCCCTACTGTACGACCAATATAAATCACATATTGCTGCTTTGGTTTTCTGGTTGGATGAAGGCTATTATCTGTGTCTGTGGGAGAGGTGGAAGATGGGGCAGTTTTTCTCATCAGAACTGCTGTTTTCTTCCACGTCTGTATTCGGTGCATTGTGACACGTCCTGCTGCCACCCGCGTGCACAGCTCTGCTTGGCTTGTTATGATAAAGAAAGTCTCGTCAACAGAAGCGAAGGACTGTGCTTTCACCCCAGGACTGGGAATTGCAGATGCACGGCACATCACACCTGCTTTGCATGATTTGTAGGGAATATCGTATTTCAATAAATAGCAAAAATAAAATGCCATGAAAATGATCAAAACTCCTGCCTGCTGCAGATTCCTGCCTGTACAATAAGATGCTGCTGAACTTGCTGTGGTGAATTCATTTCTACTAGAGAAATTAGCAGCTCTCGTGTCACTAATTACCAGGATTTTACAGAGAATGCACATCTCTAATTAAGGCTGCCTTACACATGCTACTCATTCACAGCTAAACTCCTCTGATGAATGGGGAGCAGCTGTTGCTGATCACGCAGAGATGCAGCTTCCGCCTCTTAATTTGGAGGAGCAGCCCCGGTTGGGCTTTAGAAGGGCATCAGTGATGGGCTGGAGCTCTCCCATCAGTGCTGGTGGGGTTTCCAGGCTGTGGAGTGATGGGGGGGAGCAGTGGGCTGTGGCAGGTGAGTGGGGGCTCATGGGGCCATGGGTCCTTGGGTCCTTCTTGGTTCTGGTGTTCGATGGTCACCGCCTGCAGGTGGCTGGGCAGTGACCTGACTCTGCCCAGGGCTGCTGCACGAGCTGGCTCCTGTGGTGTGCCTCTTACCTGGCCGAGTCTGTCCTGGCTGCAGGGGGACATTTCTCTCTTGTTGAAGGCCATCTGTGGGAGGGTGATCCCCTGGGGAGCTGCTGGCCAGGTGTGGGTTTGGGAGCTGCTGTCTCTCCAGCTGGGAGCCATCGTTGTGTTTTTATTCCCCCATTTTTCTGTTATTCTCAGCCTGCCCTGTGAGAGATGTAGAGAAGTTTAATTGATGAGTGGGTCTGATGTGCTTTGAAGCCCTGGGATGAAAGGTGTTGTACGTGTGTGATGTTCCACAGCCGCCTGTTTGCATGAGCATGTTCACATCTTCTTTTTCTGTTACCAAATTCGTGTCTCTGTTCACTTCTAAGGCAATATTTCAAACTTTACATAAAAATGAAAAACTTTCCTTTCATATTTAATGCCTAATAAGATCATGTAATTGGAAATGAGCCTTCATCATGGTGCAGGAACATTGTCAGTGCAATCACCGAGGAGGACTCTCTTCCAGCCGCTGACGTGAGCTTGAGGCCACCGTGTGTATTTGCTTCCTTTGATCAACAATTTAGGGCAATCTTTTTGTTCTGTAACATTTCCAAAGTCCATCTATATTGCAAAAAATGCAGAGTAGCAAATCACAGGTTGGATTTTAGAAAGTTTTCATGAAAGGTTTGGTGGCTTTTTCAACTGAAAGAGCTGGGTCTAGAGCTGTGAGCAAATCTGTTTGTTTGGGGGCTTCCATTCCTGAAGATTTATTTTCTTAATACTGTTGAGTAGCACTGAGACTGTCTCCTGCTCCTAGGAGCTTATAGAAAAGCTATTTTTCTGTTTTATTTTGGCCTCTAGCCTTCAAGCCTCGGTCAGGGGAGGAGAAGTGGGACTGGCACATCATGCTGTCTCGCCCAGTGCTGGGTGGGGAACACGATGCTGTGAGGAACTGCAGCGTGGGCACTGCTTCATGCTATGGCTTTACTATGTGGATACACTGAAAGTTGCTGCGTTATAAATAGCTGTCAGCAGGTGTTCTTCACCTTGTGTGGTGTTAGGGGCAGAGCAGAATATTTAACTGAAGTGATTGTTTGATGGCTAAGGATGTGTGTACCTAGAAAATAACTGGGCTGGCTAGAACCAGAGTCCTCTTCAGTTTGGAAGAGTGGGGATCTGCTAAAGCTGGGTGGAAAGAGGAGAAATACCTGTTAAAGGTGGGAATGTCTGTGATGGACATCAGGCAGAGATGGACAAGAGAAGGAAGAGAAGAATTTCACATGGGTTTTTTTCAGGTGGGGGGAGCTTATTTATTTGCAGTGTTGGCTAAGGTCAGAGAAAATATCTGGGGAGCTGCATTGGTGCTTTGAGAAGGCTCTGGGGCAGTGGCTGCCTTGGGATCCTGCTTTTTGCACATATTTGTTTTTAAAAAGGAAGAAAAAAATCACTAAACAGCAGTGAGGAAAACATTGACGTGTTATATTTATGACTCCACAAATAATGAGGCCTAGGATTATAGTAGGTGGGGAGCTTGAATCTAATATCCTAATATTTGGGGACTTTCAGATTTTACTTGCAAGAACAAACATTTAAAAATGGCTCAGGCAGTGTGAGCTGATGTGTTTTTCTCTTGGGAAATGGAATGCAAAATCATATCTATTGCTGCCCGTAGGAAAACTGAGGCATCCTCTGCACAAGCATTTCTGCCTCCAGAGCTAAGGGCACGTTTGAGCCTCCATGTGTGGCTGCTCAGGAAATGGGAGATGGTGCCACAGAACATCTGGCTGGGGGGTGTCTTTGAGAAGCAGCACCACGGGGATTCATTTGATTGCTTTGGACCATCGAGCAGAAGTTGGGGTTTCATGGGTTGTCCTGGAGCTCAGCAGTTTCCCACTGGTGGATGGTGTGTGGAGGAAGGACTCTCATCGTTCCATGATGGAGACCTTGAGCCCCCACGGCTCATCTGTAGGGATGCTGCAGCTGGGCTGCTGCAGCTGGTGCCTCTTGCTGAAGGAACTCTTTGTGAGACATTACTCATAACCAGGGCTTCCCCTCTGCACTTGTCACTGCCAACCAGTTCAGTGTCACTCACGGCTCTGTAAGTGACAAGAACAAGAGGCTGCTCTGTCACCCGGGTGTGAGACAGCCTCTCATCACCAGCCTGGCTTCCGTCATGGAACCATGGGTGAGCTTGCATGTCAGGGAGGATTTTGGCATCTGCATGATGCTGTTATTAAAACTGAGTGCCTCAAACTAAACAGAACAATGAAAAACTGTTTTCTGAGATAATTTAATGCTGGAAAAATGTATGAGGTGTTACAATTAAAACCAGAACGTTTATATGACAAAAAACTTCACGTTGCTTTGCTGTTTTAATTAAATCGTGCTCAGGTGGCCACACGTCATCTCGGAGATGAAGCTGGTTGCTAACAGAGTATTTTCAGCTCTCTGAGGAGCAGAGCTCCTTTACAACTGAAACCTTGGGAAACCTCTCTGCGGATTTACCCGCTAATGAGTGCTTATTAGGCAGGAGTTGGGTCTGCTGAAGCCGGTGCTCGTACGCAGTGGTTGGGTCCTGCTGGCACGCTCCATTCAGCCATGGGTTATCCTGGGATCCTCCATGCTCCTGGGGTGAGGCAAATGCAAACCTCTGAGAGGAGTTGATGAATGGAGCCTTGAGAAATGAGGAGCAGGGGGCAGAGGAGAGCAAAGATGGGGTAGGTGTTTCTGTTGCTAACATTAGAGCTTATGCATTGGCCAAGTGATTTTTTTCGATGTATCACGGCACCAAAAATCATCAGGCGTTGGAGATACCACAGCCTACACATGCTGAAATTCCTTCCATGTTCAACAGGAAAGAAAAAAATTGGATGTAGAGCTAGGATCGTATCTCAGGACAGCTGAGCGTGCGCCTGGTGATAATCCATATTCAGAGTACCTCGTGCTCACTGGGGTCTGGTGAGTTTTGACAGCACTTATGACACACACAAAAAAATCCTCCATTTCTTGAACTTTAAGTAGGTGTTTTCCCTCACCTGTATTTTTTTATTCAAGAACCTGGGAGGAAAAATAATTGGATATATGGAGAAATTGAGTCTTCAAGTGTAATGTTCCCATAATGTACTTTGGCAGCTCAGGCAATGTGTTCATTTTTTTAATCCTGCAGTGTATGAATAAAGCATAACAATCCATTGCACAGCCCGCGTGTCCTGGAAACAGAGGCAGTCTCTGGGCAGGGAGTAAGTCAAAGGTGGTGTCTATAAAAGCTATCCCGAGTTTTATCTTCTGCAGCATCAGGCTAGATAACCTTCAATTGCCTCTAAACATTTCTGGCAGCTTCTGGTGGCTGCAATGTTGTCTTCCTGATGCTTATTCTTTTTAAAGATTTATTTCGGTGCTGGAGTTGCTGAAGGCACCCTATTTCACTGCCTGTCTGCAGGAGCCTGGGCACGAAGCAGCTTTGTGGTGGAGGAGAGGCTGGAGGATGCCCACGTTGAGGTGTTGGTGCCCTCCAGAAGGGGATGGGGAGGTCCGGTCAGACGGCTCAGCTCGAGCACCTCACTGGGTCGTTAGGGCTCTGCTGCACCAGAACTGTACAGATACTGGCTTTATGCAATGCACACGTGTGTGTTTGTGTGTGTACACAGAGGAGAGTGCGCTGTTCAGTCTCTACTGCACGGTGGACTTGAGGGATTCACATTAATTACATTCAGATGAACATAATTCATTGCGAGTCCTGTTTTTCTGGCACTTCTCTAGTTGCTACATGTACCAAGATGACAAAAAAATGACTTGGCTAATAAGTTTCAATAAGTAAATGATGTTGTATTGATCTAAGCGTTCAAAGCAGTCTAAGCAACCAATATGTTCATTACATTTCTTCCAGGCCACTTCCAAATAACCCATTAAACACAAAATGTGTGTCTCCAGTGCCGGATCAGCTACTAAATTATGCTCGTGGGTATTAATAAAAAAGGGCCTAAGGCTTCTTTTTCTGCAGGCAGAGAAAGAGCACCAGTTAAGTGGCAAATAGGAGGAAGAATATATTTTTATGGTACACTTAAAATTTATTCCATTTTAAGATCTGTAGCTGTTGAAGGGGGGAGGATTTTTAAATCCCCACCTTCCCACACATGGGTAGGTGTCTTTGGGTTTACTTTTTTTCCTTTAACTGCAGAATCCTGATTGTTGGCTCTTGTTTCCTCTCAGAGTTTCCAGCAGATTAATGGCTTGAACTCTTGAAACAGGTCTGGTTGGGGGTCTGGGGGTTAAGGATCAACCTGATGAGCTCATTGCTGTATTGCCCAGTGGGCAGAGCCAAGGCTGCCGAGCTTGGGCTGTGCTGGTGGCAGTTCCCTCCATGGCCATTCCAGGTGGCAAAGTGGGAAGGAAATAAGGCTTTGAGCCTCCATTCCGGGGCATATCTGAAAAGTTTTACTCAAAATGTGCTCGACTTCAGCTACGTTATTTTAGCAGCCAGTGGGATGTAGCTGTGTACGTGACAGTCAAGCTTCATTATAGCCAATTTCCACTGTTTCTGAAGTTCCTAAGAATCTTGTGATAGACCCTAAGGCCATCTTCAATCAAGAAAATAATATTTACAGGTAGAAACAAAGCTCCTGTTGTTTTTCAGCCTGCAGAAGAACCAGTCTTGCTTCCTCTCAAGCAGTTTCCCTGGAATGGCTGTCGAAACCCCAGCTGTACAAATGAAGCTGTAATTGCAATAATAGACTTTAGGGCAGAACTTACTGTGCACCAACTCATGCTTGAGTGTTCTGCAGCCAGTATTTCAGCTTTGCTTGGTACCTCAGCCATGGTCCCTTCGCATTATGGCAGTTTGCTTGGGAAAGTGTCATGAGAGTGCCAAAAGCCTTCCTGAAGCTAGTGCTTTGCTCCAAGTCTTGGCTGAGCTTTGCTTCATAAAGCTGTGGCTGACCTGATCTGGTGCTGGTGGTAGGTGTGAAAAATGAAGCTTTTGTGCAAACAGCACAGAAAAAAATATCTATCTGTAATGTTTCCCATACCCATTTCATATCCCTCAGTGTTCGTTAAGGAGAGCTGCGAGCACAGGACACTTCTGGTGGAAATAAGTATCTTGTGCTGATGCTAATCAATTAATGGGAGAGTGCAGCCTCATGGAGGCTTTGTGAGGCTCTGCCAGAGGAACAGCTCTCTGGCCGAGAGATAAATCTGCCTGGAAATAAGCAGAAAAATGGCACTGAGAGAAGATCAATACTGAAGCAAGAAACTTTCAAAACTCTTACCGAAGTATTAAGATTTACACTGAGGCAGCAAAGAGAGGGTTAGAGATAGAGTATGATTGCACTTGATAGGGCTCTCGGAGGGACAAGAAAGCTTTCACCCCGGCAGAGCCTGCCTGAGGAGGCACAGGAGGAGGACAGGGGCAGGTCTGACTGATGGATGGTGCATGAAGGTCACTCTGGTCACTGCTGGTGCAAGGGCTGGGTAAGCTCTGCTGTGGGACTGTGCAGAGGGGCAGCAACCAGCAGCAGCTGAGCATCCCTTCTCCAGCCACGGGCACAGGGCAGCCTCAGGCTGCTCCTCTCCTGACCAGCCACGACACCAGAAAGCTACAGGTATTTGGGCTTTGCATTTATTTTTTTTCAATAGTGCATTAAACATTGTGTTGAAAATGCACTGTTTGGTGTTAGTGAGGTTTCTGGTGTTCCTTGTTTTGGATGCAATAAACACCAAATCAGATAAAAACAGAGGAAGGGTGAGCACTGAGAGCATTATGTGCTTGATTCTGTCTGGTAGGAAAATTGCACTTCCATTTACACTGATATTGAAGGAGTATTCTGGTTTTTATTTTAACCCCTTACTACCAAATACGTGAGCATCAAGCGCTGAGCTGATGCTGCCTTGAGCTCTAACCCTCGTGGTTTCTCCCATGCTGTACCCTACCAATACTGCTTCACCACAATGATGTTTTACACTTGTTGGGCTGCATTTTTTTAGCACGTGAACTTTTTCACTGCTGTACCATGTGCATAGTGCCCAGTGACATCTAAATGTCCATGTACAACCCATTGCTGGGTAGTGCTGCCACCTGAACTCAGTGTTCTCGTGGAACCACCTTGCACCTCTGATAATGAAGCATTGGTTTTAGAACTTCTTACCTCTTCACTTTCTATTAAAGAAATATGACTGGTGGCCGTGTGTCATCCAGCCATGGGTAGAACCATGACAGAAGGACCTCCTGTGTGCACAGACCTACCCCTGCGAGCGCTTTGGGGGTCACGGTGCTCTCCCTGTGCCCTGTACTCCTGTTAGGGCTCGGCTGCTGGCAGGGTGAGTGTGTGTTGGTAACTTCAGATGCAGCCTCTACATTAGTCCAAAAAAGAGAAGCCCAAGTAGAAACATCAATACAGGCTGGGGAATGTTGATACCTGTCAGGGAGGAGGGCTCCAAACGCTTTGAAGTGGTCTTTGGGCGTTACAGTTATCCAGTGCTGAAGCTCTTGAGTGACCTTCGTTGTCCCCAGCCCTCATTAAATATTAAAAGGTTAAAAGAAAGCAGGTTTGAACTAGCTCCTGGGGAATCCCTGCTGCCACTGGAAGGGGCAGGAGACTCTGCTGGTTCAGTGTGTGTTTCACAGAAGGGACAGAGGTGTAGCTTGGGTGCCCACCACTGTGGGCAGCATTACCTGCATGATGACAAAGGAGTGTGCTCGTGCCTCCCTTTGCCATTCCCACCCCTCGGTCCTGCTCAGCTGAATGGATCTGCTCCTGATGGGGAGAGGCACTTGGGTCAGTGCTGTGCATTTCCCACCCTGCTCCAGGGAGCTGGCATGGCTTCAGGCTGCATGGGGACCCGGGAGGTGATGATCTGCCATAAACATTGGGGAATGGCAATCAGCAGCCCTTCTCTCTGAAGTGTGGTGGAGGAACTAGGCCGTTATTAAATAATGCTCTGTGGCTGATTATAATGACAGAAACTACACTCGCAGCCTCTAGGTGGATCTGATCATCAGTCATCTCCAGTTATTAAGTTGCTAAGAGAGATGAGAGTACGAGTGCATTTAGTTCTTCCCATTTATAAGCCCAATTACCAGCCCATTTGTGCCCAGGCACAGAGCTTGTCAGGCTCAAGTGAGCACCAGTATTGCAGGATGGAACAGGAGATGCCTGGGGATGGGAACAGCAGCCCTGAGCAGGGCTGAGGGGACCAGCAGGCAGGTGGGAATTCTGCCAGTGCTTTGTGACAGGCAGGGGAGGTTTGGCCAGGGGCTGGGGGTTGACAGGCACCCACCAGCACCCTCCTGTCCAGTGGTCCCCAGTGCCCCCTCGGCAGTGCGGTGGGTGCAGGGCTCCCCCTCCTTTCTGTGCCCTCGCCTTCCCTGAGGGTGTGCAATGGATAAACCTCAAAGCTTATCACCAGGCAAGGTGTTTAGGTGTCTCTTTATCCCTCTTCAAGAGGTAAAACAGCCCAGGTCCAGCACCCCTGACATGTCCAGGTGACCATGGCATCTCTCAGTCCTTTTTCTCAGTTTTGGGTTTTTTCCCCCCACCATGGGTTGCCATTTATTTACATTTTTGGGAAGCGGGTTGTGTTTCAACAGTACTTTGAGATGACTTGGGTGGTGCAGACAAGAAAAGAAAGGAGGGAGTGAAATGAACTTCTGCACAGTTTGAATTTCTCTAAGAAGCCGAGGTATGTGCTTGGGTTGAACATGGCTGACGGTGCCTGCAGTGGTTGTGTTGTTGCTCTCCTGGATAAACACTAGTTGCTCTCAGGCTGGGTTCTGGTTGGATGGGTCTGGGGACAGGACAAAGGCCATGGTCATGCAGGGAAATACAAATGGCTGGAGACAAGTTTGCAGAAACGTCTCTGAACCTGAGTTCACAGATGGAGAAAGAGGTCATCACCTGTGGTCTGCACACCACGGATTTATTACTTCTCCTTCTTCTGCAAAGATGTAGCAAAATAAACTTTATTTTTCTCCCACCTTTATACAAGAAACGCTCAGAGTAAAAATAGTAAATGGAGCAGAACAGGGAAACAGGACAGGGTTATTTGTACCCTCATATGAAGCCTAGCGAGCAGAGGAACAGGCAGGAAAACATCAGGAGTGGGGGAGGTGAAGGCAGAATAAATCCCCAGAACTTCTGTGGTTCAGCAGCTGCTCCTGTGTTATCAGTCCCAGCCCTTCTGTATTTCTCTCTTCCCCTCTCCCCCTGGTGCTGTGTGAGCAATACCAATTGTTTGTGCGTTTGGTGAGGGAGTCAGAGACTCTGCAGAGTAAACAACCTTTCCACCAGTGGTGATCCTGGTGTATGACGCACCCCACCAGTGAGGAGCTTTGCAACCTGCTGGGCTGTTCCCTGGGGTTGGTGCTCTCCTCAGCCCTTGCTCCCCGTTGTTGTGCCAGGAGCAGCACCGTGTCCTGTGGCTCTGCCTGCTCTGGTGGGACAGCAGTGCCAGACACGGTGTGGGGTGCTGGGGCTGCTCCAATAACCCAGCTAACCACCTTGGTGAATCCCAGACTGGCTTGGGTGGGAAGGGACCTCAAAGCTCACCCAGTGCCACCCCTGCCATGGGCAGGGACACCTCCCACCAGCCCAGGTTGCTCCAAGCCCCATCCAACCTGGCCTTGGACACTGCCAGGGAGGGGCAGCCACAGCTTCTCTGGGCACCCTGGGCAGGGTCTCAGCACCCTCTCCCGTGGCAGGGACAGACCCCAGGCAGGTGCCTGCTGACACCAGTTGTGTCCTGCTTGTGTAGCTCTGGTGTGCTCCATGGGAGAGTCCCTGAATAAGGCTGCTGGGCTGTAAGAGCTTGTGATCCAAATCTAACGCTTCTCTAGTGCTTCATGGCTGTAAATATTGATGATTATAAAAAATAGGTATGGGCAGCTGCTGTGTCTCCCAGCAGTAATGTCAGGAAAGCATCAGCACCTTTGCAGTGTTGTTTCTCGAGGTGCTTGCCTTGGTAATTGTGATTGGATGTTCCTGGGGAGGTGGGGATACAAACAGGCACGTGGCACAGTGTGGGCCAAGGTGGGACCGTTTCCTTTGTGCTATGAATTATAAGATGTCCTTCTCTATTCATTTTAATTAGCGTGCCTCAGACTGACTGCCACATTGCTGGGTAGCAGAGAGAGCCACGTGCAGCCTGCTAGAGGTAGCAGTAAGTCATGGACACTGCCATAATTCAATGAAGTTCATTGTGTTCCTTTTAGCTGGCACTGAGCAGGACTCTCCACCGCTGCTGGAGATGCTCTCCTCTGGGGGGGAGGCACTGTGAAAACAAGGTCTCACCTGCATCTTATAATTAAAAACCACGCAGCACTTGTCTCACACCATGTTAAAGATGTTAATTGGGATGTTCTGGCCAAAGCCCAGCTGGCTGGTGGCAGCCCTGGTTGTGTCACTGTCCTGGAAGGTGTTGGGCTGCCTGAAGCGCTGTGGAGTCCTCAGAGTGGCTTTGTCACAGAAGTGGCTGCTCGTGTCCCTGCCGTGACAGCTGAGCTCCAGCGTGGGATGAGCAAACACCAGTGCCTACACTACAATGTTTTCATGGGAAAACTTGGTTAGTTTTCTTCTGTCTGGTGCTACAAGGCTTAATTAATATTAATTAATTGCAGGAGATGCTGAGATGGAAAGAAGGGGTGATACTGCAAAGTCCTCTAAGGAGGCAGCACTGTGGGTCCGTGTATGGAGATCCATGGGTGACCCAGTTCTTCCTTGTGCTGCACTGAGAACTTCAGGGAGACTTTTTAATCACCACCTTTTGGGTTCTGAACCTTTAGACTGTCCCCACGTGAGCTGCCTGCCCTCTGCTCTGAAACCCTCCCGTCCCACCCCGGGCCCCTCTGCTGACGGTGGGAACTGCCCTGGTATTGTACAGCGAAGTGATGAAGCTCTGACAAAGCAGAGTTTGCATCTCAGCAGGGACCTGTCTGGGGCTCTGTCACTCCCTGAGTACAAATGCATACAAATTACACAAACAGAAGGAAATATTTTCTGTTATGCTAATTTTGGCCCGGCCACCTGCACATCCACTGGTGCCGCATTTAATTGTGGGGAGATGGATGGCACAGGTTACACAGAGTGGATTTATTTTACTTTCGTGCTCTTCTCTGGTTTTAACACCTCATTGCTGCTTTGCTGGTGTGTGCTTCAAATGTTAATCAAGTATTTAATGAAAGGCCTAAATGAAAGTTCAATTAGATTTAATTCACTTCCTGATCTGATTCTAAAGAAACCCAAAAGCCATGAGGTGGAAAGTGCAATGTAATTGCAAAGTCATCTGTTTTTTTTAAACATTATTTTGCTGTACATATCACTTTATACTTGCACTCGTTACATTCAGCTGAAGGTTAATTACCTCTAACTTCTAGACACCAAAAATCTGTGCAGCCTTGTATGACTTTGCTAGGGCTGGTGGTTGTATTTTGGTGTTGTAGTGCTTCCATCCATGGGAACATCTCCTACTTCTCCTGCCAGTGTTTGCATGGATAGGAGGTGCCTGCCTGATCCTGCCCCATGCCCCTGGCTCAGCCTGGTGTGCAGGAGCTCCTGCTGCTCAGGATGGAGCTGCGGCTGGTGCAGACCTGGGGATGCTCCATCCCCTCCGGGGCTCTGGGAGCAGGACTCGGTGTGTCTCCTCTCTCCTCTTACACATAACACTTGGAAATATAGAAAAGGCAACACTTAATGTACTGCCCATACGATTCGTTTAGGCTGTTATTTCCAAAGCAATCCTATTCTTCTGTGATTTAAAGTTCTTGCCTTGCTTTGAGGATCTTTTAGCCAGTTTTGTTTTAATAGATTTCAATTAGTTCTACCTTCTCTGTTAGGTCTGTCCTCAGGAGCCAATGCATGTTAAAATAAGGTGTTTACAGTAATACAGCAGAGTGTGTAGCAACCCAAGGTTGCATTGTGCTTACTAACAGACCTTGCTCTGCTGAGCTGGTTTATCCCCAAGTGGTGAGGATCCTGCCTCTGCTCAGTCACAGAGTGATGGGGACATGCGGGTGTTTCGTGGGCAGGGGGAGGGAGGCAGCAAATCCTGCAGGTGTTTGCTCCCCTGGCCTCTCCGTGCCCACCATGTGACAGCACAGGTTTCTGATGCTTCGTGTGTGACTTTTTCCTGGCTCAGCCACCACCATGTTCCCAGCCACCACCATGTTCCCAGCCACCACGAGGTGTTGGGTCTGTGTGGGTGTACATGTAGCGTGCCTGGTTCTTCTGTCACCAGCTCTGAGAACCTTTAGATTTTAATATCTTCTTAAACCCCAGCAAAGGTGGTGCCAGTGAGCATCAAAGTCATGCAGCTGCCACAGGAGTTGAGGAGTTATTTAAAAAAATGTAGTGAATAGCTTCAGCCATCCTGCTGTAAAGTGCAATAAATACAGGAGCTGGGGAAGATACTGGGGCAAGATGCCTGGTCCTGCTCCGTCCTGTGCCCACCTGGCTGGTGGCACCGGTGGCTTGTGTGTCTTTGTTGCCCATGGGGACAGAGGGATGGGGGCCATGTGCCCACAGGACCCGCAGGTGGGTGCTCCAGGGCTGTCTGGCAGCGGAGGTCCTCGCTCACCGCAGAGGCAGGAGGGATGCTGGCCCCTGCAAACAGGTTCCTTGGTTGGCATTGAGCCCTCAATAGCTAAGAAAAAGAGACATTATTGACAGCATGGAGACCACTCAGGTGCTTCAGGTAATTAGAAAATATGTTAGCACTTTCAAATAATTTAAATTAAATGTGTATTAAATAAGCACCGAAAGAAAAGCAAGTGCCAGGCCTGAGACAAGTTAGGAATAAAACATTTCTGCAATGTTACCCACTAGTTCAGGTGACTCCGTGCCCTGGTGGGAGGTGGCTTGGACTGAACAGCCTGCAGTGTCTGCCCAGAGTGGGAAGCAGGGGCTGGGTGGCCCTGAGCTGGTCTGGGGGCTCTGTCACTGTCCCAGGGGACACCCAGCCATTCCTGGTGGGGCAGGTGGGCTTCCCCAGGGACACCTCGCATTGGCCATGGATTGGACATGAGGAGCTGCTGGAGCAGCCTTGGCTGGGCTGTCAGGGGTGGGCTTTGCTTCTGATCACGGAGCTCAGAGCAGTTCAAGCTTGTTACACCTCAGCTGTCTTCCCCTAATCCAATTACACTGGAACTGGAACTTGTGCCGTTTTAAAAACACCTCTATGTCCTCTCCAGACTTAACTAACCAGTAACGAATTATAATTTTATTGAACTTGGAGCCATAAAGCCCTATTGTATCTTGCCATGAAATATCTCTGCAAGCCCCGGCAGCTGTTTCAGATCCCTCTTTGCTGGATTTCAGTTCAGTTCAGCAGCAGCCCGTGCAGGATGGGCACGCCGAGGGGGCAGCACGAAGCTGCATTATCTTTCACCAGTAAATATTTCGTAACTAATAACTTAATTCCTCCTAGAACTGTAAAGTGATAACAGAAATTAAGACAAGAACCTGATTAATTAGAGGATAAATGGCAGCAGGCCCAGTGCAGAGCCACAGTCGGTGGCAGAGGCACAGCCTGCACCAGGCAGCTGTTTTGGTCAAGATAGGTGCTTTTTTTCCTTAAGGGTACCTTAAAACTATTCTTAAGACTCACTCTTCTCCAAACTTGCTGCATCTCCCCTGTTGCCCATTTAAAGCCATCTTCCTGAACTCGAATTTCTAGATTTATATGTAAATGCACTGTAGATCAATTAAAAGATAAACCCAACTTTTATGTGGGAATATAGAAGGAATAAGCTCAATAAAGTGTAATTCTCATATCCTGATCTTTGTGTGCAGTGATCAGGAAGCAATTAATCTGATTATTTTTTATCCCCCCATAATAATTTTCCAATTTGTGGTCATTTTTTTGTCTATAACTTGTAGCTATAATTTTTTTTTTAATATCAAGAGAGAGCCTCTGTGTAGAGGATCTGCTTTGATCAGAGACTTGTGAATCATAGTAGGAAACACATCCCAGGGTGACCCAGTGAATTGCCTTTGCTCGTCAGGGGTCGTGTTGGTTTGTGCCGTGCTGAAATAACACTGGAAATCATAATAACATAAAAAAATCCATATCTCATCACAGCATAATCACACAAGCTACCTTTCCTTCTGATGAATAATCCTACAGGCAAGATAAACTTTTCATTTTCCTTGAGCTTTGCATGTGTTACACGTTTTGGAATGTAACTGTGGCCAAGAGATGCATGCACAGCCTGGTCTGTGCCAGGAGATGTAGTACCTCTGGGTGACAAGGGGTCACTTGGTCCATACATAGCAGCAGCATTTGAATGAAGTCTCCCAGGCTGACTCCCCTTAGGGAAGCCAACGTGTATTAAAAATAGTGTAGGCACAAACCTCTGCCATACTGAAACGAGCTGCGGGCTCTCCAGGTAATTAGCAGACCTTAAAAAAGAAAGTGCCTACGTCTGCTTCGAGGAGCAGGTAAGGAGGTCTGTGGGTGCAGCTCGTACTGCTCTTGTCACACAGGGGATCAGTGGAGAAGGGAAAGACTTGGCGAATAAATTAAAAATGAGCAGCAGCCAAGAGAGGGCTGGTAAGGCAAGGTTTCCCAGGAGGACAGAGAAGAAAGCAGCTCTCATTTGGCTGCTACTTCATTTGGACGTGCTTAGGGACTTGTCTCATACACGTTTAGATTTTTGTGACTGCTTGCTGGAGAGTTTTTAAGAGGTTCTTGCTGAGTTGCTATGGCAGCATCTGTATTGCAAACATCTGTATTGCTGCCTGGACAGTGTGCAGCCACCCTGCCCGAGAGACAGAAACCTGCTCAGGTGCCTCCATTCTGTGTGTAGCTGTGCAGGTTGGAGACATCTGCTAGCCCCATGGGGTTCCCAGGTGCTCTATAGGCTCCTCTGCAGCAGTCCCCATCTGTCCAGGGCGATGTCACTGGAGGGGGAGCAGGACCTGCTCGGTACCTCTGCACCTGACCCTGGCACAGGGAGAGGAACAGGAGTGACCTGGTGAGGGACATCCCCAGTGTGAGCACCGGGACAGCATTCACTGCATACACCCTAATGACAGACATCTGGGGGCTATCAAAGGATTATGGAGACCTTTTGCTGCTTCGAAGTGGGGGCACAGAGATGCTGTGTGATTTGCCCGGTGCTCTGTGGAGGAGCAGGCATGCCCAGCTTTGATCCCCACTCTTGATTATTATTTCCATTTTCAGAAAACTCTGTGTCAGTCATTTGTTTTAATGCAGAGAAAAATGATAAATGTTCATTTTTAATTTATTTTTACCTACTTCAAAAGGAATTTTTCAGTACTTTATTTTTAAAACGTGCAGTTTGTGGAAGATGTAAATAATTTTCCATGGTGGTCTTTAAAAATAGGTTTTTGCTTTATTCTTTCGAATCACCACATACATATCTTATATCAGTGAGCAAAAAAAAAAGCCCAATACCCTATTTCTGAGGAGCTGATTTGGAACTTCATAAAGCCACATGCATCAAACAGCTCCATACAGATGGTGGTTCATTTGCTCTACTTTCATTCCGTATCAATCAAACCCACCAAAGTATCTTGGGTATTAGGAACACAGCATGTTCAACCGCAGAAACACATTTCCAATTATATCATGGCTATTGATCAAAACTCACTACTCTGTATCTCAGAAGATATTAAGAGTTCAAGCTGAAGATCAATCAATTTTCTTAATCTTAATTGCTCACTGTAGCAAAGGGATTCACTTTGAGCAAACTTGTGTCTTTGCTAGAAGCATGAGGCACTCGGGTTGTTGTTTCCTCTGGAGTTGGCTCCAGAGGGTGGTGCCCATTCAGAGCTTTGGGTGCTGTGCCATGGGCTGGGGGTGTTCCCCCTCTACCACACATCTCCCCAAGGCTGCTTGGGTCTTGGTGCATGCACTGTGGTGGATAAAGCCATTAAATGGGATGTCAGAGATGGCTTTGTGTAGAAGAGCAATGTGCAGTGCTCGGGGAGAGCCCTCGCTGTTAGTCCTTCAGGATCAGAAGGCTTTTGGAAAGGGCCTCTCTGAGCAGCTTTTGGGCAGCCATAGCAGGGAGACGTAAACTTCCTCAAAATCCCCTTGGTTTTCCTCTGTGAGACCGTCCCAGTCCCACCCAGTAGCTCCTGCTCTGCATTTGCTCTCAGCAGTGTTCCCCGTGCCTCTCGCAGCCATGGGAGCTGCCAGCCAGGGCAGGAGAAGTCCTGGCTCATCCATGACCTGGAGGGCAGCCACAGCCAGCCCGAGGACTTCTGTGTGACAACACCAACCCAAGGCACACCCCAACCCCACCACTGCCCGCTGGCAGGCTGGAGCTGCCCCATGGCACGGGGGCATTTCCTGGCTGCCCGTGTCAGACCGCTTGGTGCAGAGCTCATTGGTATTCCCAGGGACGGTGGCAGGGAAGCTTTCATTTATCATGAGCTGTGCCTCTAATGAAATATCCATTTCCCAAATCAACTGCTCGAATTTCCTGTCACTCGAATGACTTGATCTAGCACTGGAAGCATTGCTTTGGAGTGCTAACAACCGCTGAGCACTAATGCACAGAGGAGGGGCTCTGAGCCGCTAAAAGCTGAGTTTTCTTGCCAAAACAAAGTATGTGACTGGCAGCAAGAGTTTTTCTCAACTCTGTGCACTCTCAGTGGTTCATCTCTGATTGTGCTTGGAGGTTAGTGCTCTCCTGCCGTAATTCTCACTTAAAGGAGCTCTAAGTATGGAAACTGCAGCTTTAGGTCATGCTGTTGATGAAAGGAGTCCTTTCCACCTTCTCTCCTGGCTTTTCCCCTCCTGGGCTGCCTATCCCTGCCCTTTCCCCTGCGCTGACATTAATCTTTCCCTCTGCTTGTTTGTGCTCTCTGGTTTCCCCTCTGCCTGCTCTCTTCTCTGCTACCAAAGGCAGAGCCTTCAAACGAGCCATCAGTGGTGGTGACTCTAATGGTCAGGGGCTGATTTCATTATCGTGTTGGCAGCATTCTCTCACAGCCCCAGGAAATGAGGTGTTACCCTTCTGACTTTATGCTAAAATAGGATATTTTTGAGACTTTGTTTAAAACGTGGGGCTTTACACCAACATGTTCTGTCTGGCAGTTGGTTTGATTACATTTGCACTCATTTTTGTTGGCATTTACAGGTTCTGCCATGGTGGGCAGGGCTGGGCTGGCTGTGCTGGCAAGGGGCTGTGCTCCAGGAGAACCTCTGGCTGTGGATATTGAAGAAAGTGGTTTATAAGAGCAATAGTGGGTCATGAGGAGGATGCAAAGCCTAACAAAGCATGCTGAGCCAACTACAGGGACCAAAACTTGTGTAGGATGCATTTGCTTTGGCGGCATTGGAGAAAGCAGTAGGGTGCTGGTAAAGGTGGATTTTTAACTGAGGGAGCAGGAGAGGGAGAAGAGAAAGCTCTGCTTGAAGAGATGTGTAAGAGAAAGAGGGGAGGAACTGCTGTATGACATTTCCTTGCAGTTCCTAGCAGGGATATTACTGAGAATATGGAAAAATAATTAATAATTATGGTGTGAAGAAGGACAGAAATTAAAGACATGTTTTCTATGAGGTTATATTCTGTATTTAATCTAAAAATAAATAATTTACTGTTGGTGATTTATGTTGCTAATTTAAGTTATGTTTTTCTTGAGTGTGAGACTGCAGCAGATTATCATGTTCCCAGTGCCAAAGGCTGTGTTATGTCTTTTATAGAAGACAGAGTCCTGGCCTGTGTGTGTTGTGATTCAAGTTTCAAATTGCATTATTCACCTCTGCCTCTGTGGTTTGATACCGTATTCAGGATGTGTGCTGGCAGTGCATGCCTGTGTGCCAAGGAGATGCTTCTGTTTTTTATCTTTATGAATGACCACATTATTTATTTGGAATACAGCAAATGCCAACAAGCACTCATGCAAGCAGCAAGCAAAACCTCACAGCAAACAAGGTGACACTAATCTGTTGTTTGTGCTAAAATACAGAAAGGAAATTACTGCTTGGCTGTCATGAAGCTCATAAAGGAAAGAAAGAAAAATGCCACCGAAAAAGAATAAGCTTCAAAAGAAAGTTCCATTATCAGTTTGTTTCATGCCTTGTAGCTCCTGCTGCAAACAATCCCTTTCATAAATACACCCCAAGATAAATGGCAGCACAATGCTGGTGGTGTCAGGCAGATAAAACCCCAGCTCCTCTCCGTTTGGGGGAGGGAGGGTCTGCTGGGACTGCTGCTTTATTTTGTTACATCTCATCACCATCTTGGGGGAGAAAATGAATATGTATCGTCTGTTATCTTGTCATTTTTGAGCCAAACATCTTAAAATACATTTTCTGTGAAATAACCTTAGGGATTTCAAGACCAGAATAAATTATTAGAGCAATTTGAGCTTGGAGTCCCTGCACTTGCTTTAAACGTGGCAAAAGCTCTTCCTAGTGTACACGACCTGCTTTTGCTTGGTAACCAAAGAAAAGAAGAGAGAAAGAACCCAAAGCACCTGTAGCTATGGAACTTGGAAACTATGGAAACTTAAAATGCACAAAGTGATGAGGGCCTGAGCTGCAGATGGAATAGGTGTGGGGCACAGCTCAGGTGTCGAGTGCCCTTTCAGATCACAGCACGAATCCTTTATTTAATAATTTGTGCTGCAATTCGTTAATGCTCACTCTGCTTTATGTTTTCCTTAGGCTCAGTAATAACTGCCCAAGGCTGTGTCCCCCTGGGAAAGCCCCACTCTGCCCGCAGCAGTGCTGTGCAGCCACCCAGCCCAGGGCAGATCCACACCCTGCTTCATGTGGCCAAGAGCTCTTCCCAGGCCAGAGTTCCCAGCAGAGAGCTGGGGCTCTTCTCTGATGGCTCTCGTGAATGTATAATAAGTGTCTGACTTCAAGAAGATCAGCACACTGCCCCTGGATTCGCAATGCAATGGCTTTATGGCATTCGAAGTGAATCACATGGATAGCTGTGAGTTCCATATAGCACTATACACCAGCCCCACGGGAGCAGGGAGAATAGCTGGGGCAGGGACAGGATTGGGGCTGGAGAAGAACTAAAATAAATTTATTCTGGAATTTCCCAGTGCTGCTCAGTCGTGGCTCTCTGCTCCCGCTCGCCACCTCCTCCACATCTCTCTCCCTCTGGCTGGTCAGCCACGGGGCACCACAGCCCCACTCCTCCCTGCAGAGGTTTCTCACCCCTCTGTTTAGGAATGACTGTTCTGAATAATTCAGTACATTGGAAATCTTTGTTCTGTACCTCCAGACTGATGTGGAAATTTATCTCGGACTTGAAGGCTGTCTGAAATCAATAATATCATCAACTTTGCCCGCATCTACAAAGATAATATTTCCATAATGAAATAATGAGAATGCTGCCTGATTTCAAAGGGCAGAAGAAAGGCTGGGCAGCAGAAAAAGTCATAAAAAGTATTGCAGTGAGGCAGCATTACATTTTAGAAACTTTTCCAAGAGCATTAATTGAACTTTGTTACAAGATTTAAATGAGATATTGAAAATCAAACACTGTGCTGTGGTTTTAATTGCCTGTTCTCCGATAAAGCATAATCTCAAAGATGTAGTTTGTATTTAGTATCTGTAGAGAGAGACTCAGCAACCCTCCAGAGAACCAGTGTCATCTGTTCACTGCTTTGGAGATGGACACAGCAGTTAAAGTTATTTATCGTGCATGTACACTGGTCTCCCAGCTCAGCTCTGTGTGCCAGCACGTGCCAGGGAGCAGTGGTCAGTGCTTCAGTCCCGTCCCGTGGTGCTGCTAAAAGCAGGGCTTGGTGTCAGTGTCATGGGGAGTGCACTAAAACTGGTGCTTGGCACTGCTCTGGTTCAGCACTGCCGTCCCCCTCCCAGTAGTCCCAGCCCTCCGTGTGTACCCATTAAAGAAGAGCTCCTTGGGTCTCTCCGTGTCTCAGGAACTGGACACGTGTGGCCCAGGCAAGACTGGGGTTTCTGGAGCTCCAGAGGCTTTGGTGTGTGAAGCAGCTTCGCCTTCCAGCTTGGTCCCATCGCAGGCCACTGCTCCTTGTCATGAACCTGCTGTTTAGCGTTATTGGGGGTTTTGTTATTGTGGTGTCATGTGAAAGGCATATACCAACTATGAATGTGGCACTGGTGGCAACTGCGGTTGGCTGGTGGGTCAGTGCCACACAGAAAGTGTTGTGGTGAGGAATGACCAGAGATAAGAATTGAATTAAGCAGTGAGGGGGTTGCTGAGTTAGCCTGACCTAATGCTGATCAGCCTCTCCTTGTCGAGAGCAGACCCTGCAGGCACACTCAGCAGTGTGATGCTCATGGCTGGGGATGCTCATGGGCTGGGCATCAGAAGAACCCACAACCAGGTACAAAAAGTAAAGCTGAATCAAGGTGGCATGTGAATGTTATGTATCTCTAAGTCAAGAATAGCCAAGTTTTACTGTATAACCAGCCTTCTCTCAGTCAAAGTTTTCTTCTGCACGTGTTGTCTCCCACTGGTGACAGAAGATGAACCTTTGTAGATCTGTTGTAGTTAATGTGTTTGAAGCAACTGAAACTGTAGTTTTATATTGTGAAGTAGTAGCAGGAAACCGTTAAGGACAAGTTCAACTTTTTTTTAAGGAGAGTTAGTGGCTGGCAAGAGGTGGGGGAAGGCGACTGCAGGAGCCACGTGCTGTGTCCCCCTGGGCTGCTGTCTCCCACGCCTGCTCGTCCCAGTCCAGGAAGGCCTGCACAGGGCTGCTGTGCTCAGAGCTGCATTCAAGGCTTTCATTTTAATACCACACTTAGGAAAAGTATACCCTCCACCATTTTTCCTATTTTAAATTTTCATAAACTGCTGAATATTTGATGAAAACAAGCCCGGTCCTTACTGTGCTTCCTGTGCATGTCAGCGAACGGCTTGCTCTGGGGTCTGGGGGTTTCCTTATGGGTCTGCATTTAGTGTTTATTCCACAATAAACACACCTGCAGGATGCACTTATTCCTATTTCTCAAGTATTGTAGAAGAAACTCCCAACATTGGGAACATGTGGTTCATGGTAGAGAAGGTTTAATGCGACTCGGTAGAAGTGAATTTTTAATGCAGCAACAATCCAATAATGTCCATAATGTCTCACTTAATGGACAAGTAAACAACTCTGGAGAAATTAAAATAATTCACTGTATTAATACTGCAGGTTGAGCAGTAAACAGGACACATATTCATGAAAAAGAGACCAATTTAAATCCAAAGGCTATTAACTCTGCCCTTTCAGGAGGGTGTGCAGCTACTCATCTTTTGCAGCTGGCAGCAGTGCTCCGCTAGACGGGATCCTCTGCCCCAGCACGGCAGAGCAGCCGCAGTTTCCATCTGCTTTCTATTCCCAGCAGAGGCAGGAGCTGCTCGTTTTTTCCCTGGGGCTGGTTCCACCCCGTGGCAGTGTTCATTGCCTTCAGTGCACATGGGTGTTCACCATCACTGGAGAACAGGCTGGTACCCATCCCCTGGGGAGGCTGAGCTCTCCATTTATGGGGCACGTGCACGGGGGTTCATATTGACTTTGTTATGTCTGCATGAATCACATCCAGACAGGAATGGGAACTTCTGACCCAAACTGAAACACGTGCATGAAAGCCCCAGCCAGATGAGAACAATAAATTGGATAGCTGAATGCTGTGTGTGTTGGGAATGGCAGCTGCACAGATGGCAGAGAGGCAAAATGTGTGTAAATCTGACAGTTTGGAGAACTATGGTATTTACACCTGGTGAATGCTTAAGGAGAGTGGTTGTAATGATACGTCTATGTTCCTCACTGCTGATTGATCCCTTTTCTTCTTTTTCTTCTCTTTTTTTTGGTGGGAGGATGTGTTTACAGGAAAATGATCAACCTGAATTGCTCCCCATTGACGCTGGGAGCCGCAGCTCCATTTCCAAGGGGATTGCTCAGCCTGCCTTGCTGCTTTGAAACCAACTCCCAGCTCTGCAGCCGTTCCTGCAGTTTTTAATCTGGACATTTTAATCTACCAACAGGCATTAAATCCTCTGGGTCCTTGTGCCTCTTCCCCGAGGCTGGCCAAGCTCTCTGTGCAGCAGGGTTGTTTCACCACATCTTTCACCATCGTGCAGTACAAGTCTTGCCCTTAGGGAGCTAACGCTGGCAGTCAGCAGCGAGTCCTGGGCCAGGGGAAGCAACCAAGGGAGCACCAGCTTCTTGAGATGGTTTGCTGCCAGGGCAGGAGCTGTATCCCCCTCGGTGGATCTTGCAGGTTGCAGTCGGGGAATTATGTGAAGTTATAGCTAGATAGGACATAAAGCTATTGCTCTGGGTAACAGTTACCCAGCCCATGGTTGGGCATCAAGGGCTGTCAGGTAAGGGCCTGTTTCCAGTGAATATTCTTTTAAAAGCTGTATAGGATGTAATTCTTCTGATTAATTAAGTAGTTGTTGGAATGCTAATCCCTATTCATTACTTACCAGTATTGCTATAATTTTGTCTCCTGGGTATGGAAGATTAAAACCCCCAGGAAGCAGCCTGGACCATGGCAGATACCAGTGGGACCAGCGTTATGCTCTAGGCAGGGTAAGATTGAAAACATTGGTCTTCCCCCATGATTAATAATAAATCAGACTTTTTGTTATTCCTACTTTGGGTTTTAATTTTAAACAATCTGCTGACATACAGTCTGTATGCAAGAAAGGGTTCATGACAGGCTTTGTTTGGATTGAAAGGGGAAGTTTTGTACTGAATGAAGAAATACAGCTATGTAGAAGTTCAGCCTGGTAATAACATATGGTCGCTCTCTGGATTTGTTAACAAGGCAAATTTATGCCTGCAATCACACGATAAATCTAAACAATTGTATAGAGATTAAAAACATCATGTATGTGAGAAACGCCCCAGCCAGCAGTGCTTGGTTGCGTCAGCTCTGGGTTTTCCAGCAGGAAAGTTGGTCCCATCAGACCAGGGGTAGGACGAGTCTATCCGAGCATCTGCTGAGAAGGATGGAAAGACCCAATAAATGTGTTTGCCATGAAACGTTATTGCCACAGGCTGAGGAACCGTGCAATGGTCTTATTTAAGGAAGTGAAGGAAGTATCTCAGTATAGATGCAGTTTGGCTTTCTCCAAATACTCAGGTTCTGCTTTTCCCTCCTGTGGAGGTGGTCGTGCCTGGGCAAGCCTGGGGCTTCTGCCAAGGTTCATTCTTAGGGGATTCATTCCTGGGGGCTTTTGCCAAAGTTGCAGCCTGGGGGTAAACATTTCACTTATACTCCCAGAACTAATTTTGCTGCTATATGTGTTTTCTTCATTGAAAAATGTGAGTAGGATACTGATAACAAACAATTTTTGAGTAAGAATGGAGAGCCCCACACAACTGTATCAGTGTGTGGTTCCAGCCAAGGGACGTTCATTACTCTGTCTCTGTACAGCTCAGTGTTACTCAGCAGTTCATTCATAAAGGAAAAAAACCAACAAAACTGCAATAGGAGAAATACCAGGTACTGACAGGACACGGAAGGAAAATTGAAAATTCTGCCTTTGCCAAGTGGGTGAGTGAGCAGAACATCAGCCTGCCCAGAACAGCACTAGGGGCTTGCAGCTTTTTGCTTGAATGAAACAATGTAAACTTTCTGTAAAAAAACCCCAACATTTTCAGGCTATTGGTCAGGAATGTTTCTATGGTAACTGATATAATTTCATTTTAGTGATGGATTACAAAGGAAAACCCCAGGGAGGCTTGAGATGATGGAGTTCCATCTGATAGAGCCTGGCAGACACCTTCCTGGAGTTACGAGGTGGTTCTGGTGCTGCTTTCTGCTTGCTGGCCATGGCTTGGGGTGGCTGTGCACAGTGGCTTGGAGAAAGCTCTGGTAGGGCTACTCTGCTCTGGCAAGGAGAGGCACCCAGGTTGGTCACCACCAGGGCGATGGGATAGGGGTTCAGCAGCTGAACTCAGTCCATCTGACCCAAATGCCCTCACACTTCCCTTCCTCGTGCCCCCGTGGTTCCCAGGGTGGGTGTTGCTGCAGAGTCCCCAGTGTCCCTGTCTCAGCCCAGCGTGGGGGGAAGAGGCTCCTGCCCTGGGTTGGCCACCTGCCACAGGGAGGGAGGGAGGGGAAAGAATTCCCGTGGGGAGAAGTCAGCGGTCTCCCACTTTGCTTTCTGATGGTTTGTGGCCCAGGCATCATGGAGTTTAAGGTAATTTATATAATAATAATTAATATATATAATGTATTAATTTGGAGGGAGGGAGAGAGGGTGGCAGGCAGAGCAAGGGAGTCAGAGGTGGTCAGTGGCTCTGTTCTCATCTAACAGGTCTCCTTTTGCTTTCCTTCCCTTCCTACTCTAGTTTTCAACGAGGGAGGTAAGAACCTCGATGCATTATTTTTCTGATCTGTCAGATCTCATTTTCCCTTGGCACTGAGGCCCATGGAGTCTCTCCAGGCTTGTGCTGGTGCTCCTGGAGCAGAACCTGCCCGTGGAGGTGTCTGGGGCCAGTCTTGTGTTGGGAGCTGTTTTGCTGGTTGGGTTGCTTTTGTGCAGAATCAGCAAGTGACAAAATGTGAGATGTTTTTAAAATGTTTGTAGAAGT
The DNA here is from genome assembly GCA_013398125.1 of Aegotheles bennettii. NCBI lineage: Eukaryota > Metazoa > Chordata > Aves > Caprimulgiformes > Aegothelidae > Aegotheles > Aegotheles bennettii. The sequence goes on from VZRW01013326.1 coordinate 917,991, forward strand.
TAGCTGTTTCTGCTGCAGGTGTAAAATACAGGTACAGGCACAGAAGAAAGTCAATTTTCTCTTTTTTTTGAGTTGATCAATAGCCCGCGGTAGGGAGAGGGATCTGTTCCCAGCTATAGTTTTATAACCAACATTTCATTATGCCTATTATCATAACAGCCCTTTTCATCTCCTCTGTCAATACCTGGCTCAATCAGGCAATGTCTTATCTTTAAAGTGAAAAATCCATCACTGTAGCAAAAGGCAAAAGCACATTAACAGCCCACCTGCTAATTTATATTTGAGACTTGAGGCCCAAAGTGTTTTAGGGTGCTCCTGGCTAAAACCAGCAGGTTTTGTGTTAGTTAGGATTTAGTAAAACTACACTTGCTTTTGCTCCAGAGCATCTGAAGTGGAATGGGGAAAGGGAAGGAAAAAAATAAATTGAAATCAAGAAAAATGTCTTTAAAGCAATGAATACCTGTTGGTACACAGCTCATCACATGCAGCACATGGGCACGGCATTTGAGAAAGGTTGGCACCTTTGCAGAATTAATTGCTGTTCTTCCTCTCAAATTTCAATGTAATTTCTGATTTCCTATTCTGTTGTTTATCTTTCAGCTAAGTAGATTTTAAATAAAACAAATATTTATGCCAGTAAAGCACTATAGCTTAAATATTTAGGGAAAGCTAAGCAAACAAAACATAATAGCATAAATATTTAAGGAAAGCAAAGCAAATGAACCCAGAAATGCACAGAGCTGAAGGAAAATGCCTTAAAAATCTGAGGGAAAAAACATTATAACAAAAAAAAAAGTAAGTTAATCATTTAATCACCAAGGTGAGTGATTTTGTGCATGATACTTTTTTTTCTTAGGTGTTGGTGTTCTTTGTCCTCTCTTTCTGCTCTCCCTGGCTCTGTATTTCCCTCTTTTGCAGGGACAGAGTGAATGCCAAAGCTCATGACTTTCCTCAGGGGCTGTAACACATTCATCCACCTTTGCAGAGCATTATGTGTCCTGATATTTAGGTAGTTTGGTGATTTTGTCTTCAAAGAGTGAGCTCTAATGAAAGACAGAGGACTGCCATGCAAACACATCTGCTTCGGTCTGCTTCACCTGGGGATTGTGAGGAGCCCAGGGTATGAAGGGTCAGTGGCACCACCTTCCAGCAGAGGAAACCTCTGGAAAAACCCTGCTGGTGTGTACAAAACACTCAACCTGGAACAAAGAGCATTGAAATGCTGGACGAGGAAGTTAATAATCTTATGTAAGTAATTTAGTAGTATTGGGTAGCGTAATATCATCATATCATATCATATGGATAGTTCTATTCAGAGAAGGTTTTGTGTAGGTCACAGCAAGTGAGACTTGGGGCTCATGCTGAAGGATGTGACTGGAATGGAACGTGGGAAGGTTGCTGATTAATTAATACTGCCCTGCTCGGGTCTCTTGGGGAAAAAGAGTATGCTAATGCCTAAATGAAACGAAAGGATTTCTAATACTGTACTGAGGGGCCAAATTAAGGTTGTACAACCAACCTTTGACCACTTCCAAAGCTCAGAGTGATTTCTCCACAATATTAGCATCCTTTCTGTGTGATACATACGGTTTAGGGTGCCAGTAAATACACAGCATCCTGTGGGCCCGTGGCTGTACACGCTCACAAGGACAGGTCTGTGTGTAGGTGCAGACCAAAGCTGAGTAAGCTACCACGGGGGAGAGAGTTCCCCAGCCCGGCAGTGGTGGAGTGGGACTGGAGTAAGTGATGGGTGGCTGTGAGTGTGTCCCTGAGAGGGCCAGGACTGATGGCCCCAGGTGCCAGGCTGGTGTTTCACCTTCTCCCAGGTGCTGTGCCCAAGACTTTGTGCCCTCCTCAGTGAATTTGTATACATCCTTGCCCTCTAGTGTCTGCATTTTGCACCTCACCCTTGCTCTGTGTGTGTGTGTGTAAGGAGACAACAGTTCTGCATTATTTCATTACTCGGTGTGCCTCTTATTTCCATGCAAGAAGAAAAGGCCCACACAATGGTACAGTGATGAAAAATGATTGAGAAATTTCTGGGAAAAGTCTCCTTTCTAAATTTATTCCTAAATTACGTTTTATTTTGCTTTCTTAATCTCTCATAGTCTGCCTTTGGTGTCTGTGTGTCACTGCAGGCAGGTCTGACTGGGTAGGTGCCTCTATGCCACAGCTTCTCCAAGGGATGCCTGATAGGGTCCTCCTTAGGGGCAAGTGGCACTGGTGGTGACCTCTGGACCAGGAAAAACTGAAAGCATAAGACTGCAGTCCTTTTCCTTACCACCTGTGCTATAAACATCACCGATCACACATGGATGAGGAGGACCTTGCTGTCCGTATGGTGCCTGTCAGTGGAACTCCAGATATGGTGCAGATGTCTGTCCTGGGAATGGCAGACAGTGCTCAGCACCATTGACACTGGCCTGGCTTTGAGAAGAAGGAAGATACCTTTCAGGTTGTAATTAAGCCCTTGGAAAGGCTGCAGAATATTTCTAACATCAGAGGTCTTTCCAAACCCAAACCTGCACAGAAAGGGAGCCAGACCCTGTCAGACTGAGCCCTGGAGGGGCAGGTCTCACTGTGCTTCAGAGTGCTTCAAAAACTAATGAATCCAAAGTTTTCATTACCACAGTACTGCTGATTATCATGTTTTCCTTCCTTTTCCTACATATTTCTAGATTTTCCTGAAGTTCTTTTGCTGCCAGAAGATCCCACAGGATGACCCTGACAGCCCTTTGTGCACCCCCCAGTTCTCAGTGCCCCGCTGAGGATGATGGCACCCCAAGAGCAGCTGGGAGCTGTGCTGGTGCTGTGCCTTGCTGCTTTGCCTCTGAGTAACCTCCAGCTGTACATGGATAATACATGCCCAGGTAAAGTCATCATACACCGACGGGTGCTATGTATAGGACAGGCAGAAGTGTGCCTTAGAAAAGCCAGTGTCTGAGCAGAAGAGGAAAGGGAAACCTGATGGAGGAAAACAAAATTCAGTATGATACAAGTAAGTCTTGGAGCTTTGTTTTTTTCATGTTTGTATATTGTTCCAGTTTTCCCATGTAAATAATGTCTTAAGCTTATGCATGGCTAAGGAGGATTAGCCCGGCTGTAATTCTGACCACTCATCCTTGTACTGATGGGAACCCAAAAAAGAGTGTGCAAGCACCAACCAGAGACACAAAGAGGGCAGGATACTCCCCCTCTTCCTCTGCTGCCTGGCTTTCAGTGTCCAATAATCTCAACCCATTCACTGACCCCCTTCTCCAGGCTCTGGGAAAGGCACATGCACTATAATTTATCTGCTCCAGAGCAGATACAGGATTATACCAACTGGAAAGTCAGAGCAAGCCTCTCTTATCTTGATTTAATATAGTAGGAGGCAGTCATTTTTATAAGTTAAAAAGCAATAGATTGAGATACATTCACTGCAGCTTAACTGAACTCCTTCTGCAGGAGGCTTATTGCAATGTGTGTGATGTTCATTGTTGTGTGAGACGCTGTCTAAAACTTTTAGCAACAAGGTAAATGCTTGTGACTGGGAGGAAGAACTGCTGTCACTGCTGGATTTAATAAACCTTTGGCTGGGACAATAAGGCTGTGATATAACCAGACAAAGCCTATTGCTTAGAAGTTACTTTGGCAGGTGGGAAGGACAGGCATTCTGTCACAGGGCCATGGATGTCACTGAGCACACCAAAACCTTCTGGGGTCCCCAGGGAGGAGGAAGAAGCATTGTCTCTCCCTGAGGATAATGAAGGGCTTACAGAACAACTCAAAGCAAGGCTGGAACCAGGTGCTTGGGACCATGTCCACTTGGGATTTGGGTATCTCCTAGGATGGAGACTCTGGTCAGCACCACTGACTGGCCTCCATCCACCAGGGCTCCTGCCTGGGCTGACACAGGTCCCCAGGTGCACACGTCCAGCAGTCATGGAGCCCATCAGAGAGCCTAAAAAGGGACCTCAAACGGCTTAGGGCTGTGAGCAATGAAGTGCTCACCTGGGTTTTTATTCTTCCCATGCCCAGCAAAATTGTGCCTTCTTTGAAAGAGAAATTACAGAGTTATTTTAAGTAGACTGGGTTTATTAGATGCCATCTTACCAGTTTATCCTCTAAGGCTGACAATCTGGCCAGGTACACCAAAAAGCTGTAACAATTTTATCCACCCAATAAACTAGAAGCTCACAAATGATGTAATTTAAAAGGTGAAAGAACCTAAAGTTTTTAGAATCGAAGCATTTAGGTAGAACATTTCCTGATTATGTAAAATTCTTTTAGAGTTAAGAAGTATGAGTTAAGAGCTGACATTAACTTGAGCTCTTGAATTCTTCAGGAACATTTGAGATTTGCCTTCAGTTCCAGAGATGAATTAGCCAGAGTGCTGTACTGCTGCATCCTCTTGGCAATGCCTGCAATTAGAGACAGCTCTCCCAAGCCAATCACATGGCAGCAAACACAATTATTGCCTAACAAACCTTAAACAAAGGCTGATTGATGCTCCATAGCCTAATTAGCTCGCTTTAGCACTAATTGTGAATTGCAGCCGCTGTTTCACACTGTCCTTGTGCCACTGAGTGTGCCACTGAGTGCCAGCACCTTGGGACACATTGCTGGGCCTGAGTTTTAAGACCTTTCCCATGATGATTAATACTTGACAGATCATCAGTTATCGATTTTGTAGGACTTCCTTCAGTCAGGTAAGAGGTCAAGATTTACCCCTTCCAATAGTTGAGGATTAGGGCAGAAACCAGAGCTCAGCAGAACACATGGAGCTGAGTTGTAGAGAGGCTGCTGAGGGACCCTGGGTGATCCCTGGGTGTGCATCAAGTGCAAATGGGATTAAAAAGGGTGCAAACAGGATTAAAAAGGGTGTAAACAAGATTAAAATGGTGTAAACTTGTCTTTAGGTGAGGGTTGGAAGTAGGAACTAGGACCTGCTGAAGTCCACAAGACAACAGGTGACACTTTTATGACTGATGGAGTCATAAGATTAGGTTAACTAAAGATTTTCATAGAGCTAATGGATTCAGAAAAATACCTAAAGCTCCTCAAATACGTTTTGCACAGACAATTAGGCTGCCAAGAAAACCCATTTGCTCACTGAATAGCATCAACAGGTCGTGTGTTACTCACATTGTATAAGTACTATGAGATGAATCACATATAAAATTAATTTCACTGCTGATGAAGGAACTGGGACAAGAAGTCACATTTTTGGTGAGTTATTTCAAGAAGTTATTTGGGTTTTGTATAGTTGTAAAGGAAAGACAACAGAGAAATACATTTTCTACTGTAATTAAAATAGTCCCTAAAAGAAGCTCACCTCGTTCCTAAAAGCAGCTTGGTCAGGTGAGAAGTTCTGGCTGATGGGGAAGCAATTGGACAAGACACCAATAAAAAGTGCTATTTTGGAGAGGTTTTTTTTTTTTATTTTGCATCTGAGTGTTACAGTGGCAGATTCCTGCTAAAGCTCAGGCATGATGGCCAGGGATGCAGGGATGATAGTTCCATTTGCCTTCTGTGCTCCCTACTGGTCTATTTTATTCTAGTATTTCTGTTTTATTCTATTAATAGCAATTAGTTGGTAAGCACCCTCAACATACCCAAAATATGTCTTTTTTTTTTGAAGCAGTTTTAGGAGAGGCCAGGGGTGCTGGTGGTGCAATTCTGACTCCATGGGAGTCAAAGGCAAAGCATCTGCCCAGCTGGATGGGAGCAGCGGCTCACCCTTCAGCTTTTAGTAATTTGTTATAAATAATAATAATTATGCCTGTAGCATAAAAAGCAATTATCAAAATATTTTTGCTAAACATCTTATCCAAAAGACTGTTTACCAAAAAACACTCAACTGTATCAAAGCCTTTACAAAAAGCTTTCTTGGAAATTAATAAATATGTTTGATTAGCACTGTCAGGGCTGCAGCTTCTCTGTAAGGAAGCATTATAGTACATTTAATTATATATATAAAAGCAATTAATGTCACAAATTAAGACTAAGCTCTGACTCAGCCTAAATAATTGTCATTATCTGTCATACAGCATGCCCAGGAAGCTTGACTCTGCAATGATATTTATGAACGATAAACTTGGCATTAACATACCAAAACAATTTGGGTATAATTCAGGCTAAATAATAAATGGCAACAACAAAAAAAAATCACTCCCATTCTTCTTGTTTTTTTTTTTTTCTTTTTTCCTGTGAGTGCAATCACATGGGCATTTTTCACAGAATGCTCATCAAGATGAGAAGTGACAGAATTGATTCTCTGGAGCGCAGCGCTGGATCGCCCGCCAGAGCCCGAGTGGGAGTAGGTGTGCGAGCAGCTGTGCTCCCTCCCCATGGCCCAGTGCCTCGGGGAGGGTGGGAGGGGATTCCTAGGACTTGGGTGGCTGAATCTTCTCCAGCTGAAGGGCAGCTGTCCATGGAGGTGCAGAGCCTGTGGTCACCTCTTGCTCTACACCCTTAACTCCAGGAATCCTCTCTGCTCAGCACAGCCCCAGGGCTCCATGCCTCAGCCAGCTGCAGTGCTACATGGCCTTTGCAGCACCTACTAATTAAAAAAAAAAAAACCAACCCTCAAAACCCCAAAAGTTACAATGCAATGTCTTTACCTTGTCTGAGCTGTTAGAGCCTTGCTCAGTGACTCCTTCACAGTGTTAATATGTAGCGTTAGTGAGGGAGTAGTGATTAAAAAATTTACTATTGCATTATTAAATATATATAAAAAAATAATCCATAATTATTTTGCACCAATCAGGACTGTGTATTGATTATCATGTTTATATCTGTATGTGTGTAACATAAAGTAGCTGTATCTATAGATGGAGAGACAGCCATACATTTAGTGAGCAAGGTACAACTCAGCTGCCCGGGGCTGATGTATTTACACCGTGTGCATGGAGAAGCTGGGTGTAGTACTTTGATAGAGGAAAATATTTTCAGCATTTTCATGCTGTCTCGATTCACTTTTTCAGGCCGTGATCAAACTAGAAAGCCATTCAGAATGGATAAATCATTTAATCCTGCCTCTGTGTTAACCTGAAGTAAATGAGAGCTTTGCTGTTGGGTCTGTGCAGGTTCAGAGGAAATTCAGCCCTGACAGAGGGCAGATGCAAAAAACAGCAGCCAGGTAACCTTTAATGAAGGATGCACACATCACCCAGAGCCTTGTGCTTGCTGTGTGCAATCTGTGTGCACATGTAGGAAAAATAAGCAGGAAAATGAAAGGCTTGGGTCTTAATCTCTGCTGGGAGAAGAAATGAAAAACAAACCAGAACCCCGCAGTCCCTCCCAGCAACACCCTCCTCATTCCTGCCTTCTCCAATAAAAAGTGAAACCACACAAAACAACAAACTTTTTTTTTTTTTTTTGTGCATTGGGAAATACAATTCTGGTCTTTCTTTGAGCAGGACTCAGTGTTTGATGGACACACACATATTTAGCCCAGTGATGGCTCTGTCCTGATGCTTAGGGACACTGTAGAGAAAAAGGAAGATGTTGGAGAGCCTCTGCCTTCATTATTTTTTGGGCTGGTAATTAATTTCTTGCTACTAAGGCCTTTACTTGGTTGGAATTTCATCTTTTGGCTGCTGTAATTCATTATTATCTCTGTGAATATTAAACCACCGAGGAGGAGGCCCTGTGAACATCTATCCAGCCCCCCACCCTTGCAGGCAGGCAGAGTCAATCAAGGTCTGACATGGAGGTCTTCATCACTATGCACTGTGGCCCATGTTGCAGCTGTCAAATTTTCTTTTGATGCTGATTAACTTCATCAGTATAATTGATCAAGTTGTCTAGAGCAAATGAGAGGCTAAATACTTTCCAAAGTAATTGTCACATTGCACCCAAAGGGCTGTTGCTATGCCACAGGCAGCCCGCAGGTGCTGTGCTGAAATCCCAATGAGGTTCCTCTCACCTCTTGCTGAAACTTTTCCCTTCTTCCCCCCAGCTCCCTCAGCAGTTGCCTGGCAGATTGGCTTTGATTAGCTGTTCATTTAATTGCCTTCTGGTGTGCTGTTGAGCATCATCTCCTTCCAAGGCATCGGGAAGACTCAACAGTTGAAGACAGCTTTGGAGACCATCAAACCCAGACAGCACAGGAGGACTTTTTCTACCTGACTGTAAGTGGGCTTCTGGGGGCTGTTATAGATCCCAGTGCTTGAAAAAAGGCACTTTTAATTTTTGGCAACTAGCTGCCAGCTCCCCCAAGACCTTTCCCAGAACCCCTCTTTGTGCACACAGCCTGGTGCACTGCGTTGGGTTGGGCAATGGCAACGTCTACCAACGTCTCGAAATAAATGTTAGGCACAAGGGGGGGAGGGGGAGGGAGCAACTGAAAAAATATATTTATTGGAGTAAATAAAAAAAAGTTAACCAAAATCCTTTATTGATACATTCTTGGATAATATCACAGGATCGAGAGAATGGAAAGGAAAGGGGGGGTTTGCGGCAAAGATTGGTTTCACTAAATTGGCACATAAGCAGCAAGATTAACGAAATTGCTTATTACAAACAGTAGAAAACATACATGCTTTTTAAGTAAGTCCTTATCACACTGGTCAATCATGGTGGGGCATCAACAAAGAAAAAAAACCTCAAGACATGTAAAAGCCATATTTTTTTCCCCCAAATATCATAAGAATTATTGAAATTATTGCAAAATAGTCATATACCTTAAATAAAATAACAAAATAGAACACAAATACAAATATCAAACATAAATTATTAACATGTACCATAAAATACATTACTGGCATGCATTCCAAGTATCAAGACCTATACTAAAACTCAGCAAAAATCCTTTCTGCTTCCTCTGCAGCCCATCAGAGTTGTGAAGGGGGGGCTAACTTCGCCAGCACAGTTTTTGGTCTTTAAATTCTTTTTTTGTTTGTTTAGTTAAAAAAAAAATAACGTATATGGATTGCAGTGATACAATAGTAATCATACAAGTCATGTACATAGGTCTTGTAAATCCTTAGTTGGTTTAATTTAGATGTGCTAGGTCTGAGACAACAGGGCCTCGATGAACTGTGCATCCAAGAAACAAACAGTGAACTCAAACCAACATGGATGGCCGTATGCAAAAATCCTCACAAACTGTACAGAAAGTTCAAAAACTTGCAGTCTGGAAGTACATAGAAAGACAGAATTAGCCCCTTAAAGTCCTTGCAGCTGAAGGCCACCCGCCCCACGGAGCCAGGATCCTCCCGGGCCACAGCCGGGCACGCTGGCTCCCGCGGCCGGAGCAGGTCCAAGGCCACGGCCGGCGGCAGCGACGCACGAAGCCGAGAGCGATGAAGGGTTTGCCAGGGAGCGGCCGGCGGGAGCACAGGGCTCCTCTGGCGCCTTCCCACAGCATCGCCGTGCCCTGGCCCCCCCAGGGAGGAGGGCTGTGCCAGCAGTGGATGGAAATCCTCACCCGTCCTCCGCCCCACGTGGCAGAACGGACTAGATAACCAGGTTGTTATAACTGACGTACTTCTTTTTTGCAGCAGGGCCTGAAAGAAAAGTGGAGACCGGTCACAGAGCTCAGCCAGCCCAGGTCCCTGGGGAGCACCTGCCCAGGGGTGCATTGGCAGCTCCTGCATCCCCAGGAGCACCTGCCCAGGGATGTGTCAGTGGCTCCCGCATCCCCGGGAACACCTGCCCAGGGATGCACCAGCAGCTCCTGTATCCCCAGGAGCATCTGCCCAGGGATGCACTGGTGGCTCCCACAGCCTGGGAGCACTTGCCCAGGGATGCACTGGTGGCTCCCACATCCCGGGAGCACTTGCCCTCTGGTGCAGCCCCGACTTGGAGCAGACAGCGATTAGCTCAGCCCAAGTGGTGTCGCCAGCTCCAGCTATTGCTACAAACAAAATTACCACTGATTGATTTTGTTATCCTCTCACAGCCTGTGTGACTTCACTGCTGAGGCACCATAACAAGATCCCATTAAGATTTCTATTTAAAAAACCCAAGAACAACAGGGAGATTTTTTTCCAACTTCTTCAATCTCCTGGGCTAAACTTTTTTTTCATGTTTTATGACTTCTGAGAATTTTTTAATGTGGGGATCAAGGCCCCAGCTTTCCTAACGCTGACCTTCAAATTAAATCTGTTTGCAAGCAGAAACAAATAAAGCCAGTCAGGAACTACTTTGTGTGCGATGCCACACGCTTGTGTCAGTAAGAATTGCAAATATTTCTGCAGCTGAATACAAAGCAAAATATTCTGCAGTCCTTTGGCAACACTGACAGATTAGGGACATATCAACTGGTAACACGTTCTCCATCGCACGTTAACAAAGACATCACTGTTTATATGCAAATTCTGTAACTAGGATGTAACCACTTGGTCTGGGCTTATGAGATTTTCTATTGAACTCTGTTCCCATGAATACAGAAGAGGTCTTTCCCCCTTTATTCACTTTAAAAAATAAAGAGTGCATGAAGTACGTATGTTCTTGGGGTAAAGACTAAAATCCAATATATCCCGAGCTATCGCGAGATAGGTGTAAGCGAATGGATTTCTGCAAAGGTTAAAATTACCAAGCACTGTTGTTATTAACTAACTATTCTTATGCAGCATTTGTGGGGTTCTGAGTAACTTGGGTTCAACAGAATGCATTAACATGAAGCATAATCCACCATGCACGGAAAAGTTGAGTATAGAAACAAACCTGAGCCTCAGTGCAGCCCCCAAATAAAATACACATGTGTAAAATAGCTAAGAGGAAGGATATGGCTGATTTTCTGGGATTGCAGAACCTTCTGCTCTTTCTGCCTCCACCAATGCCCTGCGGAGCTCTGCCAGCCCCGGGCATCCCCCAACATCCCACCTCGGGGGCCCAGTGCCCTCTCCCTGCTCCCACAGGCAGTGCCCATTTCCCCTTGGCGTGTCCCAGGGCCAGAAGGCAGCACTAATTAGAGACCACTATTCATTTTTCAGAACTACTTGCTTAAATAAGGACAGGCTCTGCACCACCCCCCCAGAGTGTTTTGAGAACACAACGCACGGGAGCGCAGTCGATGTGAATGTTCATGGTGTTCGCTATCTTTTTTTACTTTTTTTATCTTTTTTTTACAATTTCTCTCCCAGGTATATTCAAGACTTAAAACCTCCTGTGTCAGTCCAGCTCTCTGCAGAGTTATTCCGAGCCCCTAATTCAGCTTTTTCACTGTGTCCCATGCAAGAGGCAGAGCTGTCTGCTCCGTCACGCCCGATCCTGCACAATGCTGATCATCTCCAGTTCCCATTAACTTCTCTCTGTGCGAAGGTGTTCAACACATGGCAGGACAGAACTCATTACCCTGCAAGGCTGGGCAGCAAATATTCAATAAACTGTGGTGTGCTATTAAAGGCTGAAGAGAGGCAAAATGCACTGGGGAAAAAAGAATATCATCATGAAAGAGGCTGCCAAGTAATTACATGTATTATTTTGTGATATACTTCAGCTTTATCCATTACATGCTCCAATTTCAAACAGCAGCATAGCTCCTACGACAGAGGAGGAGATGTTGCTGCTCTCCAGTGCTGGTTCATCTCATGTCAACCCCTCCAGTGCTTACAGGGGGTTTACTCCAGCTTTCACAGCAAACCTGGATTTTGCTTGATGAGTTTTCTCACAAATTCAACCACAGCAGCTCATTTCTCATTTTCAACCTGACAATGAACCACCAGTGCCAAATGAATCCAGCCAAGAGATGTTGTTGACATGGAGTTCTCCTGTAACCTCCCTGTGCAAAGATGGGCTCCATGCACTGAGCCTCAGGCAGTGAGGTTATCTTGGCAGTGCTCTGCTTCCCAAGAATAACATAGCTGACAAAAGCATCATCCATAATTTAGATAAAATGATCAATAAGAGCTTCATGGCTGCCTTAGGAGAGGAGAGACGACGTTCCCTGGCTCTGAAGGCTCTTAGGCCAGAGCAGACCATGTCTCTCGTGGCTGGTGCATTTCACAGCTCTGCTCCTGCACCATCTCCAGGAACCTGGGGCTCTGCTGGTGTCCAGCTCCCAGAAGCACTCCAGTCTTGATCTGGAGACTTCAGGAGAGAGCCAGTCACCTCGATAATGAATCACTGCTGAGTCTCAGCTCCTCGTTATCACTGGCAATTAGCACCAACTATGGATTGGCTTTTCCTCGAAGAAATTAATTTACATGAAAATGGGGAATGCTAATGAAACACCAGCATTACCAGAACTCACCCTGCTCCAACCTAGGATACGTGAGCATTCCCTGTTCTTCCACTAGAAACCAGATACAGATCTCACAGGCTCTGCTGCTGCCCGTGTTAATGCTTCCCAACAGAGAAAACAGACTGTCCTCTTGCAAATAACATATACATGTTAATTAGTGTACATGAAATTATGTCACCCTCAGCTGGCCATGGATTGGCTGTACTGGAGGGGAGCCAGCAGCTGTGGCACACAGGGCCTGAGGTGCCAGCCTGTGCCTCCTGTATGGAGATGCACAGACCGACCGCATCCCCTCGCCGGGGACACAGCACCGGGGGCAGCTGTGGGCTGCTGTGTTCAGACACAGAATAACACACAGAAAGGGAACAGCCTGGGTGCTGGCTGCCCTCACAGTGGTAATCACTGTCCTCTGAAGCATGTGCACTGTGCAACTCGTTAGAAAAAAGGGGACCTGTCTGGTTAAAAAGAGGCTACATATGGCTATTGGCAACAGGCACCCTTTGCTGCTAATTAATGGCTAATAGCAACACTGCTAATAGGAGAAGGAATTAGTATGAGGAATACCTGAAGAATACAATTCCATCTATAGACAGAGCTGAACACAACCTCCAGGCTCCCGTCCTGCCATCAGCAGCCACATCCCAGGCACTGGCAAGCAGAGCACAGCTCCGCATTCTTCTGCTCCCATTACAGTTCTGCCTTAACTTTGCTTGACAAGAAAATTGTTTTGTCCACCTTATGGTGAAGCCCAGCCTGGGCTGTCATACTTCAGGAGGGCTGGAAGGCCCCTTCCCATTCCTCATGAACAGATCCCACCCTGCTCCCTTGCGAGCATCCCTTTCAAGACGCCGGCACACAGCCCAGCTCATGCTCACCGTAAGCTACAGACATGAAGACAACCCGTATATCTGCACGTGGAAATAAACAACATTACACTAATTACATTTAATTAAAACCCTTTCCTTTTCAGCTATTACCAGCCCTGCTCGACAGGCAGTGGGGGGCAGTGACAGTCTAGACCTGTCCCCTGCCAGCAGTGAGTGACAGGGTTTGAAACAACTGCCTCCCTGTGCCAATAACATATTAAAAACAAACACACAGAAGCAACAATCCTCTTTGGATATACAGGCTTCATCACTCGACTGGTTTTCATTATCTTGAGCACAGGCCACAGAGAAAGAAGCTCCCAGAGTCAAAAAGCAAGGCAGATATGTCAATACTTGCTCGGAGTCAGATTTAATCACTTTCGCTTCAATTTTATGCACATTTGTAACCTCTTCCATGCTTAAAAAGAAAAGATTTACAGTGTAAAAAAAATTAATTTTCTTACAGCCCGCAGGCATCTCAAGCTCTCAAATGCATGAACCGTGATGTTGGCATTTCCAGCACTGAGCAGGGACCCACATCGTGATGGCTACGAGTCAGGAACCTCTGCTCGGATTCCCTTTGCAGCCATTGTGGCAGATGCTGCTCTCCTCCTTTTCCCATTTTCTTAATTCTTGCTTAGAAACCTGTATCATTCACGCCAGGCAAAGCAGAGGCTGATTATTAAATCCTGTTTCTAGGCCATCTAGAAGGGAAATGGATGCACGTGGCTCCTCCTCCGGCTCTGTGCCTGACAGACAAAGCTATCCACACACTGTTGCCTTTAAATTGGGGAATATATATGAGAAAGGAATGAAAGCAACACTCCTAAGTGATTCTACCTGCTTGCCCAAAACCTGACAAGTGGAATGGAGCTTGGAGAAAATAATATAATTTTAAATTTAGTACCTGAATGTAAATAGATTGCTATTTCCCATTTTCACATCCCTCCTGTTGAGCTCCCTACCGCAGTATATTTGCAACTGATCTAGTATATAAATGCCTACAGTTGTAGAAAAAATATTTCATTTCCATGCCTGTGTCTGAGCTGCAGCCTGAACCGCCTGGCTCTTATGCAGATGAGCACACAGAACCTCATGTTTTAATAACGGCATGTGAATATATTAAATTACAACTATAACGTTAGTAAGAAGTGTGTTCCTCCATAATTGCTTTACAGCCTTCTCTTCTCATCAATTACACCATCTTTAGCTGTCAGATTTCCCTGTCACTCCTGGTAAAGCAGCAGCAATTAGTGATGAGTGCCGGGGCCGGCCGCGGTGGTGCTCCCCGAGCCCTGGGGTTTGCCAGCAGATCCCAGTGCCAGCAGGGAGGGAGAGATTCCCAAAGAGATTGGGGGTCTATTCCCTGGTTACAATTCATCCGGGACACGAGTGTCCTGATGGCAACCTGGCGACAGGCTCAGAGGGGGCAGGTGCTGAATGCTGGAATGGTTTCTTTGTGTAGTTTTGTCAACACCTAGTCCACAAAACCAGCACAATAAATATAATTCAACCTCCAAGATGAAGCTCCTGGGTTCTTATGATGCTTCTATAGCACTGCTCCACTTGGACACAGGGAGAGCCTTTGTGTTTCTTGTGCTTTCCAAGCACTCAGCTGGGAGCAGCTGTGCACCAAATGGCTGTGGTGGGACAGGAGATGTGCCCATGGTGAGGGCAAAGCTTACTGTCAGAGGAGATTCACTCCTCTGAAGAACAGGCTAAAGAGCCGTACCCATATCCATGGGTACAAGCTCTAAAAATGGGCCACAAAGGGCTGTGGGAGATGTGCTCTCCCTTGGCGATGGCCAGATGGGGCATTCCTCAGTTGTGAGTATTTACCAAGGAAAGTGATAGTTGCCTGTAAACAAACAACAAGCATGGCACTTACTTCTCCGCCCCTGAACTGCTTATGCTGATAGCTCTGGCAGCATCAATAAACCCCTTCTGCTGTGCTGGAAGGAGGATCTGCACTACCTGAGGTGACAGACACTGACCTCAGCCTCCTCAGGGCTGGGCTGGAAGATAACTTTTATCAGCCACACCTCTGGCTGCTCTGCAAGCTGTTATTCAGGTAGGTGCCTTCAGGGACAAACTCAGAGGTTCTTGTCAATATTAATTTCCCTGTCTGAGCCAGTAAAAGAAAAAACGACTTTGAGTCAAAAAGTCATGCCAGGCACATACTGCTTAGGGCCTGAAAAATCATCATGGCTTTGCCCAAAAGATAACTATAAGATTGAGACTTGGAGTCAGGTAATAAGATTGCAATAGCAAAGGATTAGTTTACTCTCCTAAATAAAAGCTAAAATCAGCCAAGCATTGTACTGCTGAAGAACATCAATCTCGAGCATGTTTGGCTGCATCTTCCTCCTATTTCCTACTTGTCTGCTTTGCAGATAAAGACTTCGGGGTCAGCTGAAGTCTGAAAGTATCTGCGATCAAAGAATAAACAGCAAAGTCTTATCAGCACTTCCAGCAAAGGAGAGACCGCGGCGAGGCGCAGAGCGGCGCGGGCAGGAGGAGCAGTGCCCGTGTGTGCACCGAGGGGTGGGATGGCGTCAGGGGGAGCAGGAGCAGAGATCCCTGTTCCCAGTGAGGGCCATGCAGGGAGAGCTGGGTCCTGGCTGGGAAAGCACACAGCATCTTGGGAAACAAACACATTTCCAAATCTCCGTGAGATTATGGCAGGGCAGAAACAAAACCAACTCACATTACTGCTTAATTGGAGCTGGCAGTACAGAAAACATACTAATTTAAACTACATTTAGGATGTTTCCATTCCAATGCTGTGGACCGGAAAGATAACAAACAGTAGCAAATTATTTTCACTTGCTTAAAACAAAGCAATTAATAGTACTTTGGTTATCTCACCTGGAAAGCCAGGCGCTGTTGAGAGCTGTTAAAGCCAACTGTGAAAACAGTTTGCATGAAACATAATTAAAATTATGACCTGAGTGATCTTCTAAAACATCCTAAAGGAGTCCTGAAGTCAGAGCTGTAAGAAAACGATTCCTCTCTACCTCTCGGCTTGGTTTGTGAGCTTCGTTCCTCGCTGCTGCCCCTCCTGCCCCTCGCTCAGCGGGGCCCTGCACCGGCTCTGCCCACCCCAGCTGAACTCACAGGCACCCGCAGACCCAGAACCACAGTCTGTTCCTCACCGTTTGGAAACAGACACTGTTTTCCAACAGAAAACTGAAACCAAGATGACACCAGGAGAGAAAACTGCGGAGTTTGGATGCTGAGTCAATCTCCCAGGCAATAACCTGCCCGTTCCCACCATGGGCCCCATTCCTGAGCAAACCACAGCCCAGCTTCGACACGCACGGCAAGGAACCAGGAACAGGGAGAGAAAGAGCAGCCCACCAAGGAGGTCCCTCGAGCTGCAGCTATCACTGGACACGAGTGACAAGGTCAAACCAAACACAACCTCCCTGTGCTGGAGAAATGGGTCCTGGTTTCATTTTGAACAACCACCAGTGGCATGTTCATTGCTCCATTTGTTCTCTAGCAATGACAGAAAAGCCTGAATGAACACTTCAACCTCCCCTGGGTAACGTTCCTACTCGGTGAACCCCCTCTGGGGGGATTAATTTCCCTTGATAAACACTGCACACAAAGCCATATTTTGGACAGTTTGTTGTGGAGACTTTTCATAGAATCACAGAATCATTCTGGTTGGAAGGGACCTCCAGGGTCATCAAGTCCAACCTTTATCCCATCATATTCCTAACCATTAGACCATCAGACCACGGCCTCAAGTGCCTCATCAACCTGTTTTTTGAACACACTTTTCGCATGCCCAAGCACACCCCGATTGCCAGGGGCAGTGACTGTGTCCTCTGTGAAGCACATTGGACACTGGGGCCCACCCCATGATAGGATTCCTTCTGGCTTGTACTTACAGTGCACCAAAACTGTGACAGGTTCTTCACCCTAAGGGAACTCCCCTCCTTTTCTTCAGGCTGGCAAAGAGTTGCAAGTAACGAACATCTCAACAAAAAAATCAGGAATGTTCATGAAGTGCAGAGAGGCTCAATCCACTGGAAAATTTATTCATGGTATATAATTCTGTAATACAGTGTCTAACAAAATTACACTCTGAGCTGCATGGTTAAACAGCACAATTTTCCTGCAATCAACACTTAATTTTTTTGCAGAAAGTCTTGATTTCAAATATCCTGGAAATGTTTAACAGATGATATTAATAAAAGTACAAGTTTAACATAAGGCTCATTATTCCACGGACACGATAAGCATCATGACAAGTGGTGTAACTATGGCAACTATATTTTTTTTCTTCCTTATTCCACGGAACAGCAAGAGCAGACATCTCACTAGAGGCAGTGCCAGGTAAGACTCAGTGCTCTGAGGAGTAACTAAGCCAAACACCAGATCCCAGGCCTGAAATGCCTTTCCTATTATGTGTGTCCGTTGTGTTTCATGGCATTTACATGGATTTAGCCATTAATTCTTTTTTTTTTTGCACTATGGCTAGAAAATGAACACATGCCTTTGCTCCTTGCTGTCAGACAGAGTTCAAACCCAACCACCTCACCCCAAAGTCACAGTACCTATGTTTATGAACAAAAGGATGCTCTCCTCTACTGTATCACCATACACCACTGAAAGATGCACACATTTCCTTTCCTGGGGATGAGAAAACCCCCCTGTGATGTTTTCCAGAGTGTGGAAGTGTTGCCTATTTGCAACAAGAAAAAAACATGGAGAAAGACTGAGTCCATGTGTGGCACGTTTTTGATTTGCTGCTTAGTGGCCCCAAAGCAGCAAACAAACCCAGGCCTCTGCTGCACAAATACATTCTGTTTGCTGTCTCTGTCAACACAAAATAATCTCTCTCTCATGTTCCGGTATCATTTTATGTCAGTGACGAATGAATGCTCAGCTGTGCCTCACACTCCCTGTGCTCACACGCTCCAGCTCATCAGCACTGGCATTTCCCAGTGCTACCCTGGAATTTTCTAGGGGTTTGTTTTCCACAAGGTGACAAAATACATCAAAGCCTGGGTGCAATCACCAAAGAAACACAACAGCATGCAGGGCCTGGCTGTACCACGTCCTGGTGCCCGTGCCTGCAAAGGAAAAGCCTTGGCCACAGGGATACCAGCGCCGGGCTGAGCGTGGCTGTGGTTGCGGGGTGGCTGTGGGGGCAGGTTTGGTTTGGTGACAGCCATCATTCTTTTCTAACCCCACTGGCTGCAGCACACCCTCATTTTGCACCACCAAGGGTTTTTTTTCTGTTCCTATCTATACAATCCTTGAACAGGTTTCCTCGTGCTTGCAATCACACACACAGAGACCAGCATGGATTCACGCCTCACGTTGGAGAGCTTCATTCACCTGTAATGGTGCTTATCTGCAGTTTTCCTGGCCTTTTCACTCCATCATTACTATGAAAAGCTTTTTGAACTCACCAAATTTTCAATAGGTCTGTGAACAAACACTCTTCCAGCTAACCCACTGCCCCCAGGTCTGCCTGCTGGTGAAACCCTCTGTCCCCACCTGCCTGGGAGCTGCTCCGCTAGAGACCCGACTCCAGTGACTGCAAACACCAGTAACCTCGGGAAAACACACAACAGGAACAAAGAATATAAAAAGACCTTTTGTCCTGAGCAAAAACATGGCAGCAACATCTCCAGGTCTGACACAGAACTGGAACCCCACCAGACAAAGCCCAGCTCCCCCCAGCGTGCCAGGGCTCCCCCCTTGGGCAGGGCAGAAAGGAAAGGGAGTGTTCCCCCCTCAGCCCTGCTGCTGGGAACCTTTTGGTGACCTTCACTGCCACACACGCTCAGTGCTGTTACTCCAGTGGCAGCTGTGAGTAGCCCTGCTTTAGCCCTGAGGGGGAAATGTAAGTCACTCATTTGGTACAGGTTTTGCACTTCACCTGCTCATCTGTATAGATCTCACCAATGTAAGCTGCTCTCTGCCAGGCCAGATGTTCCATGCCCCCTCAAAAGAGTTCACTGGGCTGTCCTGTGCTCCCTGCAGGAGGTGACAGCTGCTGTGGTGCTGATGGCTGCAGAACCATCGCAGGGGAACCACAGCAGAGCTGTTCAGTGATGTGTAACCAGCACAGAATTTGGAATTATATTTTTTTAATAAAAAAAAAGAAAAAATTGACAGACAGGAGAATAAAATGTGTGTCTGAGGCACGTGCAGCTGGTGGCCACCGGGCAGAACGGTGTGTGCAAGCCAAGAAATCCCTCCCCACCATCCCTGAGCTGAAGGTAACAGGGACACAGCAGGGAGCAGCCACTGAGCATCACTGTAGGCACAACCATTGCACTTCACAGTCCAGCAGAAATATTTCCTTTCCCAGAATCTCGCAAGCCAAGCATGCACTGAAGCCCCTTCTCTCCCGTCCTGCCTGCACACCAAGCCCCAGTGTTTAACTGGGCTGGGGCAGAGTGAGCTGGGGATACTCAGGGCTTACACTATGGGCACTGCCATGGAAATCCATCTGCAGTGTCTGTTTTTGATGGCTGCTGTCTAACTGATAATAAGAATAATTTAATAAATTCCATTAACTGGTTGTAATAACCACAGGCAAACTGAAATGGCTGCAAAACAACTTTCTAGCAGTCAAAAATCACCAACTGTGAGCAAAACCAAGAAGACCTGCAAGGACTCTAGATTGTAAAACCTCAAATTCAGCTTCTGTTCAACCTCAGAGGCCAAAACACGGGGCAGAGTTCAGCAAATGCTTCCTTCAGTCTCTGAGCTTGGCTGTTCCAGTCCAACTCTGCACTTTCACCCTCGGTGGCCAGACAACATTGCGATCCCGAGTTTGTAAAACCTCCCTGAGTGTGGAATATTCCTGATCCCATCGAGCCAGGTCTGGTACCGGAGGTTGCTCTTGGGGACACTTCTGTTGGCAATGACAATTAGAAGAGTACACAGCCCCAGAGCTGCAGGATGCAACTGCAATGCTTCCTATTGCTGGGGTGGGGGGAAAGGAATCTGACCCCAAACACTGCAGTGTCCTGGGACGTTTCCAGCAGTTTGAGGGAAACTAAGCTGTGAACATCAGCCTGATCTTCCAACCTACAACTCCTCTGAGCCACCTCGCTAACACCGAGGAGGATGTGGGCACATGTAAGGGACTACAGCAAGGTACCACGTGAGGAGAGCATGGAGTGAGTCCTGTCAAGGTGACACCTACCCTGCTCAGGAGAAAGGGACTCATTATAAATATATGGAAGGCGAGATCCAAAAGCCTTTGTCTTTTCCTTGATATTACAACTTACGAATCTGATAATTTCTCCCTGAGAGGATGTAAGAACTGATAAATTAGTCAAAGGGAGAACTCGGCGCCACTAAGACTTTATTAGGCAAAAAAGTGAGAGAGGGACTGCTCCTTGAAGTGTGACAATATATGCAGAATTTACAGTTCATCTTCTTCCAGATTTCCTAGGAAATAAGATCACATAAAGAGAAACAATGGAACAAAAGAGGAATACTAATATCCCAATTAATACTCATTTGTGTCTCAAAGACACATACCTAGGTACTAGCTTTTAATATCCAAAGCACTTATAGCCACGGATAACCTGTTTTACCCAGCATTGTTCAGACATCAAACTACAAGGTGATAGTTTAAGTGCATAAAGAATTTCACTTTTTAGAACAGCCTGACACTTCCCTGCATATTTACAAGTCTTGTATCATGTAGATCATGAAAGATGTGAGACACTCTGCAAAGCAATTAATATGGGAGCATGCAGTTAAGTGACTGTACTAAAGCACACCATCGAATCCAGTTATTCTGAGATGTAAAAGGGAAGTAACTGGTCCCCAGACATCCCAACAGAAGGGACCCAGCGCAGGCTCCAGGAGGAGTCGTACTGCACCCAGAGCCTGTGACCTCCTCAGGGGCTCATGGCAACTACTGGCTTGTTCCTGCCACACCTAAAGATCTTCCAGGAAAATTTCCTGGCCATGTAATAATATTAAAAAACCCAAAAACCAACAAACAAAAAAAACCCAAAAACCAAAACAAACCTCCTAAGTAGCTCGAGTCCAGCTATGGCTTAATAAAGTCAAAAGGATGAAGACTTGGCTTCCCCTGATCTGCCTTTAGGTCTCGTTCAACACTTGCAGAAGACTTCTTTCTGAGAGGTTTGAAATGAAACCTTCACACCACACATGCTGCTGTCAGCCATACAGACTGCTGCCATGCTTTAAAAAACACATCTCCACGTGAGGGACACCCTTTGCAGTCTGAAATGCCATGAGAAGAGTCAAACCTTGCATTTCCAAGGAGAGTAACTGCAACCCCCCTGCATCACTCACAACGTGGTTATGGAGAGAACAACTTCGGGCAGTAGTCTGGCTGCTGGGCAACAGGATGCTGTCATGGGTATATAAAGCTTGGAGGAAAACATTGATTCAAATGGATAGGGAGACCTGAGAAACTGGTAAAAATTAAAATGCAAATTGAATGTGCAAATGCAAATGGAGGGGTGAGAGAAAACCAATTTTAACTCAAAAACCTGCTAAGAAAGAAGTGAATTTGTTTGTCCATTTTATGCCTTAGCACCTCCACTGTCACTTGTGATCTGTTCTGCAGATGGGGGTTTACAGACTGTGGCACAGGGGTGCCCAGCAGTGCTGTGCAGGGCAGCAGAGGTGATGCCATCGCTCCTGCTCCTTTCCTGCGCACCCCAGAGCACCCGGGCAGTGCAGGGGTCACCCCAGCACCCCACGGTCAGCCAAAGAAAGTGGAATGAACCATGCTAATAAAATCACTTACACCGTGGCAAACAGGAAAGTTCATATTAAGGACTAATTTGGGGTGCTGCACAGGGTTATTTGGATGTGTCTTTGTGCAATACTTCTAAAATAACCATACCATCATTAAAAGAAATTTATGATAAATTAGTCCAGTTTTTCAGTAAACCAATCTAGAATAAAAACAGATACAGTGAAGACCTGCCAAAGTCTTTTGCTTATTAATTTTGACTGTAAATTCTCATTTCTTAGTAGTCCCCACAGAATAGAAAATCCTTCAAGTGAGGTTAAACACAGAGCACTTTCTCAGGATGAAACTCGCCAGATCTAAAATGAAAATGACACTTCAATCAGAAAATAATTATTCTATACCACACGCTCAAAGGTGGTGATGAGCTACAGAACATCACACAATTCGGACCCAAAGCCTTCAAAAAGCTGCCCAGGCCCCAGAGGTGCCACTGCTGGAGGGTGTAGGTGGCCCTGGTGGTGTCCCGGGGACCCTGGGACCGCACGCAAGAGGACAGGCATGGGAAATCCTGGGCACTGGAGGGGAACTCAACCTATTTACCTCTTTCAACATAAGCCCAAGGTCTATTTGAAACCATGTCCTGACTCACATCACAACAGCTTTGTTACAGCATCATCTAAGTGACTGGATGCATCTCCAGGAGAGAGATGACCAAGAAAGGCTGTGGTTTCACACAACGAGGTGCTGCACACACCTTACACATGATCTCAGCATTCTGCAATCACCATGGAAATTCCTCTGCATGCACATCGAGCTGAAAATGACTCGCAGAGCAACTGAGACCCTTTTGGAAGCAGCCTGCTGTGCCCAAGGCCCTACCTCAGACTGTGGCCGACTGCCCCTCACCCGACTCCCACCTTTGTCAGGCTCAGCAGTGCCAATGGCCCCATGGTACAACCGCAACCCCCCTGCTCTGCCCGCAGAGGGCACTGACTGGCATTAATTCAGTTAGCACTGGAGACCTGCTCCTTGCCCAAAGCAGCACACAGGACTGGCTCTGGGGAAACCCACCGTGAATTTGAGAGCAATGCAAAGTTCAGGGATCTGCCAGCTGCACAACAAAGCTCAGAACATTTCTGCTGAGCAGGTAGATGCTCCTCTTTGTGTCCTCAACCCCTCGCAGCACCGAGCAGAGGTGAAAAGGCTGGCTGCTGCTCCAGAATCTGGGGCCAGAGCCTCAGCTAACAGCAACTGATGTTTCTTCTCGGACTCAATGGGACCACTGTGGTTTAGACAGGCTCAGCCCCTGGCCCAGGTCGAATCAAAGTTCAGCAGAAAGGACAGACAAATGACAAGAGGTTACTGATGCATTGCAGTGTTTCACCATCATCCCTGCTAAAACAGCTTGAAGTGCTGAGGGACAACCAGCACCATCTTGCTGACAAAAGCAACACAAATTACAATGCCAGTAATAATAATCCCACCAGAAAAGCAGGGGCACACTCTCCATTGAGTGTCTCCCTGACTGCCTTTATAAATGCTATGACAGACTTCAGAGCACAGCAAGCTCACGGGCATTGCTGAGGTCCTTCCTGGAGCAAAAAGGAAACGCGTGCCATAGCTTTCTTCATCCTTTGCCTTGGTCAGGTCATGGACAATTATCTCCCCTGACCCAGATACCACATAGAGTTTTTCAAGCCTTGTATTTTCATCAGTCTCAACAGCAAAGAAGTTCAATTTGTCACTCACAGGAAACGATGTAAAAGCGTTATAAATGCACCTCTCCGTGCACCACCCAGCACAGGAACACTGAGGCACTGTGTTCATACCTCCATACCAACCTTACCAGCAAAACAAGTGCCAATTTACAACCTAGTTCATGTTTTCCTGACACCACAGCTTTGCTTTTCATACAGAATATTGCTGCTTGCTGTGTTTGCTTTGTGTCCCTGGGAGAACCATCGGCAGCGCAGCAACCGGAGCTGGAGCATCAGCCCAGCCAGAACAGAGATGCTCAGGAGAAACGGGAAAGGGTCCCTGGGGCAGAAGAGCTCTGGCATGGGTGAGATCAGCACACCAAACCATGCTCAACTGGAGTGTTTTTCAGAGCTTGCCATGGCCCAAATTTTAAAATCTGCTTAAAGAATCTGAATGGCCAAATACTTTTTATAGGACTTGGATGACAAAATTCTTTGTGTGCCTTTGCAATGAGCAATTCCTGATGTTATACAAGAATGTTACATGGAAAAAATAATTTTTAGAAATCTGTGTGAGGTAGTTCTTTAAATGTTAAACCTTTTTAAAGTTTAATTTTTAAAAACGTGATTTCTCCTGAGATTCAGGGTCTCTATCTCCCTCCTATTCCTCTCATCTCATTCCTTTATCAATTTCATCTTCACACAGTTGCCCTTTACTCTTTCACATTGGATTTGCAATAATACTTTGAGTGGCCTCTTCTCCTCTCCCACTACTTTGTTATATTTCCCTCGACACCAGCCACCGTCGACCTTTCTGGCTCTGGCCCCGGTCAGGCAAGGTCATCCTGACGATCCTCAAGAGCTTCACACCTTGAAGGAGGCTTTCTGTGTAAGTTAGGCTAATGGCCATGTTTCAAGTACAATAAAAAGCAATTTGGACACTTCACAAGAACTCGAGCTGAACTGAAACTGGACCTGTGGCAATTTATACCAGATGAAGATATTTGTATTTTTTTTCCTATGACTCAGAGAACTTGATTCAAGAAACATTTGTACCTTTGCTGATACAAGTTCTCACCTATTAGGGATCAGCTAAGCATTCTAAAGGCTGACCACAGCAATTTCTTCCAGCACTAACTGCCCGGTACCGCAGCAACCCAGCCAGCACCTTCCACACCTGGGCAAAGCCCCAAAGGAGTGGGCAAAGCCCCAAAGGGGTGGGCAAAGCCCCAAAGGGGTGGGCAAAGCCCCAAAGGGGTGGGCAAAGCCGCCTGAGCCCACACATAGAATTGCAAATATGAGAAATATTGTTAGTCATTTGTCTCCCATATCAGATGCCTTCCCTTGTGGCAGCAGAACAGCAGTAATTCCCGGCTGATGGAGTCACAGACACAGCATTAGCTCACAAGCTCACACGTAGGCAGGCACAACACGCAGAAAAGCCAGCCCTCAAAAATTGTTCACTCGTGGCTCTTCAGGAGTGCTCACTTGGATCACCCGTGGTGAAAAACACATTTTACAAACTTTTTTTGAGCCATTTATAACTTCAGAGTAAAGAAGATTGCTCGCACGTTAGCACATGTTATTTTTATGCTGCCAGGCAACCCTGCTGGTGAAGCTGCCAGAAATGAATCAGAAAACGTTTTTTCGGTTGTTCGATCTGATTGCCATAATTAACTCCTGATCATTTGTTTGTTCCTTTTTAAAATTGTTATCAAATATCTCCATCTTCAAAGGCTTTATTGGGATCCACCTCCGCTGGTGGGAAGAAGAAATCAGCAGTCCCTGGGGCACAGCACAGGGATCAAAGTCACCCAAGTCCTGGGTGTCCCCTTGTCAAAGCAAGCCCTTCACAGGGGAGCTTTTGGTAATGGATACGTGAACAATTTTTAAGTTAGATACTTGTTTTAACATAGATGCAGTAACACATATTTCTCATTAATAATAATAAATAATAATAATAATAATTTGAGAATAAGGTAGTAAGAAGCTAGATTTTTCCTTACCTTTTTGGAAAGCAAGCAGGCAAAAGCTATACAGTTGGTGGAAGAGTGTACCAAGTAACAGATTTTTGAACACTCTTTCTTACTGGTGGTATGCAGTCTACAGGAAAAGTAAATACATTGGTATGTATAATACGTCTGTTCACAATAAACTCTTCAAATTCTGCCCTGTCATGGAGGCCATGACATTAATCCAAGTGAAGAACTCGGATTAGAGCAGCAGTAGTGGAAAGCTGAGAGACGCCAGTATACAAAATTAACTCTGGGTTAGAAATAAATGACCCAGATCACAGAAGTTCAGGTACCTCTGAACATGGGAGCAGCGGCTCAGACAAGAGCAGGTCTGCGTGATTTGTTTGTTGTTGTTTTTGTTCTCTCCCCTGAACAAAGCCTGGACATTTGGGCTTTATTTAAGACCCCCCAGTCCTCCCTCACTCATGCAGTCACTCTCGGGCTCCTCGGCATCACCAACAACCACTTGAGATTTTTCCTCGGAAAGATGGAATGGGCAATGCCACGTCAGTGATGCTAAGGATGAACAGGAGCCAACACACAAGCACAGCAGCACGGTGGGGTCTGCACATCTGCCCGAGACAGGAGATGCCTGTGTGCCACATACACTGCCCACAGCTTGATGGGAACCCACAGCATCAGCACCATGCTCAAGGCGTGGAGAAAAGCGAGGATGGACACACACTGCTCTCACTGCCCTTGCCACAGAGAGGAGCTGGCAGTGCACAGGAGAGCCCTGATTTGAAATGGAAACATGCAAACAATGCCTGGTCTGCCTGGGGAAAGGGGGCAGCAACTGCACTGCACTACTGAAAACTCAATCAGCTGCCACTAAGTTCTAGTGAACGCTAAATAAAAATGGCCTGGAGTCTGTCTGCACAGGTCCTGAGCCAACAGAGCACCTGGTAACTTCAAAGTCCACAAACTGATAACTCGCCTGAAAAACAGACTGAAAACTATCAGTTTTTAGACCTTACAGTTTTCTGGCTAGCCCATGGTGACACCTTTCCTTTGCCACTTCTCAGCAAATCTCAGCTAAAGCCCCCAGGGAAAGATGTCTCCTCCCACGAGCTGCTGTCTTTCCAGCAGTTGTTTGTCACTTGGATGCACCCAGGGTACTGCTGGGCTGCTCGGCACTACTCATCTGCATCTCAGAGCTTTTCTGATGTAGAGAAAAAAAAAAACAGGGTAAACTTGACCACAGCCATTCTCATAGGCCATGAGGTTGGAAATGGGGACACTGGAAGACCAACACTTCCTATGCTGTGAAGTCCCGAAAGACCCTAGTCCAGTTCCTACAGAAAAGCATCTTCCCAGAAGAGCCAGTCCCAGGAGGAGCTCGACTTCCTTCCCACAGCTGCTTCAAGAGGGAAAAGCATGAAAACAAATGCCCCTCCAGTGAGGTCTGCTCGTCCAGCCCGCGGGAAGCACAACCTCCTCATTACCACACAACCAAGCTGCTGATTTCCCTGTCACTCTGTTTGGTAAAGCCAGGAATTAAGACAAGTTGCTGGGGAAAAGGGGTAATTACATGTAAATCTCCATATAAGTTAAGTATGGGTTGGAGGTTCAAATGTTTTCCTCATGGTCTGACACTCTGCTCCTGCAGCACAAACACCAGCAGACGACTGGGCAGAGGCACTCACCGTCTGCTCAGCTTCAGCCTTGATGAGAAGCACATTCCCATGGAGTGTGAGGTTTGGCCAAGCACACATGAGAGCAGGAGGAACTCGTTACACGGATGGAAGCTGCTGTACACCAAATTCTGCTCATCTGACTCTGCCACAAGCATGTATCAGCAGGGAAAAGCTGTCCGATGAGTAAGAGCATGCACATGCCAGATGGCAAACTGGAATGATTGAGGGAGTTCTCCTAAGTCACACAGTTCTAGATTGGAAGGCTTGGCCTTAATACATCCCATTCAGCACAGATGCCCTCCTGGGACATGGCTGGGGGGCTTGGAAATTTCTTGCTTCCCATATATCCTAAATAAAAAGCTGCAACACAGCGAGTCCCCGTTCCTCCTGATGGGTGGGATATAAGGTCACTGCATTTCAAGTAATTTTCCTCCCACGTTTAAGCAGTTTCCCCCTTCTTACTCACACTACAATCCCAGCACTTGTGCCCAGCCCTCCTCAGTGCTCTGCACGTTTTTTCTGAGCTCACGTTCCTGGGGATCACCCCAAAGCTGTGTGCAGCATTCCCACACGATGCTCAGCACCATTCCTGAGGACCACCTGCTCTTAAGGAGCCACTTGGGCCATTTACAGCCCTTCCACTTTTACCTGCACACCTTTGGTTCACTAAGTGTTTTTTCAAGTTTACTGAATCCTGGAGGTTTTTTCTGAGGCTGCTTTTCTGTAAAACCACCCATGCTTGGCTTTGGGTTTTGACTCTGGCATAGAAGTAGGACAGGACATAAATCTGGGCTTCGTCCCCGAACTCCCCGATGTTTGGAGGTACATGAATCCCATGCTGGTGGCTCTGTTAATCACTTCTTAGAAGATATGAAATATTTGTGTATTTTCAATAGAAATGGCAACTCCCGTCTCCAGTACCTGAGCAAGCCATGACTAGCAGCATCACCAGGAAATACAACAGAAAATCAAACTGGAAAACCCAACTGTACTTTTGCACTTAGGAGGAAACCCCTGGTAGCTAAGGCAGATCAGCATCTCCACTCGCTTTGCACAGGGCTGGTGAATCCCTCACCCCTGAATCCCCTCCAATTCATTTCCTTTCAGCCTAACGTAGTGAGTTTCAGAGGAGCCCTGGACAGAACTAACAGCCAGGACTTCCCACCCCTGTGCTCCTCAGGTAAATTGCTGTGAAAACATCAAAACCTGCTTTATTTTTTGGAGACCATTTTCAAAATTTCATTGAAAATGTGGAGAGCTTTGCTTGGATGACACTGCTTTTTTTGAGCTCATTACTATTGTTTTCAGTTTTTCCACCTAAAAATGGAACTGCAAACACTTTTTTAAACAAAATATTCTATTTAAAACCAAAATATTCTATTGAAAGTTGCCTGTTAAGGGCATTGATTGACAACCTGTTGAATGCTGTAGAAGAGCTCCTATTAACTGTAATAGTAGCCTGCACTGGGACTAAATGTACCCAAATACTTTAAGTACAGCAGCAGTTTATTTCGTATAATTTTTATTAACACACATATCCAGGGAATGAAATAGCAGCAGTAGGTGCAGCTGATAATACGAACAGATGGTACTAATGAAAAGATTGAAAAGTAAATTCATTTTCCAAACCATAAAAAATTTAAAAGCTCAGTGCTTGAAGACAGACATATAAATTAATACTATTGCACATTTCCTGACTGGCTAGGTGGAACAGACAAATTTATATGCTTCAGAATCCTACATATAAGCAAATGAGTTCACAGAAAGCAGCCTCCCTTCACGCACACCAATCTCATAGTTGAGGGTTTTGCTCCCAGCAGACTGTACCTGGCTTTAAATCAGTGTTCACAGAGCTGGGCTGAAGGCTGGATGCTTAAGGCAGAACCTGGTAAATCTTGGCAAGTGGGGGGATTTGGTCCCTTACTTCTCCTGCCTCTTAAAAACATATTCTAGTACATAGTCCTGGATGAAAAAATGCTGTATTTTGCCAGGAATATGGCGGGTTAAGTGAGCAATATTTCTCTTTCCCAGGGAAAACTCTGACTGTTCTTTGGGGGGATATTCTCAGAAGTCTGGAAACAGCCATGAGATGCAGCACGGAAGAATGAGACCAGGAGGGGAGGAAACCCAGAGCAGGAACCCCCCAGGTTGTAGTTCCCCCAGAGCTCTACCCCTGCTTCTACATGGAACATTTCACCATCAGAACTTCTAATTTTTTCTGGTTGTTCAAGTCTTTGAGTAGAAATTTTTAAATTTTGGTTTTTCTGGAGGGAAACTAACTCCAACCCATCTGACCAGAACAGCAATCGGTACAATGCAGCTCAGCAACAGACACTCACCTGCCCTTTCCCAGCTCTTTCTAAACCCCCTTCCCTCCTCCTCCTTTCTCCCTCTCTCCATCCTCAGAGGCCTCTCCTGACCTGTCCATCTCAGGGGGCAATGCTCCCCCAACAGCTCCGGGAGCGTGGGTTTGCCCCCCGCAGGGCTGGAGCCCAGCAGCAGCACAGCGAGGGGGGATTCGGAGACAGAGCTGGTAGAAGGGGCTCCTTCACCCTGGCCTCTGCCACCCAACAGAGACTGGACGTGGCAGAGCTCCCACTCTTGCTGGGTAACACCCAGCGTGGGAAATGGATCTATTCCCTCTTGCGGTGAGGGCTCTGCTCAGCATGGCTGGAGAAGGCACAACGTGGTCCTTGATCTGAGGAGCATTCCCTGCTCTCGTGTCAGAACCATTGCTCACATAGCTCAGTTGCCAAAGACAGATTCTGTTTTTCCAGTTCGAATGTATTTTGTATACCTGCATGATCAGACACCAGAGAAAAGCACTCCGGGGGGGAATAAAGGGGGGAAAGTGCTGTGTCAGCAATTCGCTGGCTGCTTCCACTTTGCTTTGACAGCAGAGTTTCTGCTTTGAGGCAGATACTCAGTTAATAGACAAGAAGTGGCAGGGATTTCAGCAGCAAATGGATGAACGGATCATGGGCAAGGAAAGGGCATTTCTCCACATTCAGATCTGGTTTTCACAAAAACTGCAGACGTGCCTAAACCTTTCCCATACGCTCCCAAGTCGTGCAGCTGTCTCCTTCCTCAGCTCCTTCCAGATTCAAATGCAAATCAAATTTGATGGCCTCAGTATGTAATTTTGTGCTACAATATACCATGCTATGCACATTAAGGAAAGTGGAAGCATCTTTTTGATCTATTTTCCTTTAAAATCAGTGGCAAAATTTGCATTCACTTTTATAGGACCAGATAAAACCTTAAATGGGAATCTTCAGGATTGTGAGATTTCTGTGCGGAAATTTTGAAAGAAAAAAAATTACAACTCAGGTTAGCAGAGTTATCAATGAGTTTGGTGCTTGTCCCTCCATCCATCCTGGAAACTGTGCCTGCCAGGGCTCAGGAGGTTGAGTCTGACATGGGCTGAGGGCGCTGTAACTCAGGGATGCTGCGGATCTCTCACTCAGAGGGGGGAAAGGAGGAGGAGTTACTCACAGCTACCGAGCATTTTGTGAGGAGTTGATGCCAACTGGCACAACTCAAAAATTGAAGAGCAAATAGAGAATTTAATATGATATATGGGAGATACCAAAAATCTTTAACTGAGAAGACCAAATGATATGAAGGCCCTGATCCTCGGATATTGGTCAATGCCTCCAAACCCCCCAGCCAGCCCATGAAGAGAAGATCAGCAGTACTCACTGTTTGGGTCTACGTTCTCACACAGCTCTGTCTTGGCTTCGCCGTTGGGCCTGTCGCTGGGTTTGTGTGAGAGCCGTGAGGACATCGTCGCTGCTGTCACCACAGCCTTGAAGCTGCGCTTCCGTTTCTGGACGTTCAGCTCAGGGTGGAAGAGGATGATGTACACCTTCGGCATGTAAAGCATCCCCAGGGCCACTGAAGCACTTAAGTTCATGGATATCGTAAGTGTGGTAGTTTGTATGTAGAGCTAGGAGACACAACACACGAGATACTATTACAAATAAGATGACTGGAAAGCAGGCTGCGTATTTCAAACATTTAAAAGCAATTTTTTAATGAGTTTGCAACCGAAGATGCGTGAGCTGAGACCTTTGCACTGCAACCCACCGTGAGGTCCAACACACATCAGCTGCCTGACCTCTCCACAGCCCCGTGGGAGGCTCAGTGCCAGGAACTTCCAGTGTCCCTAACAATGCAATTTCTGCCGTGTGCTTATGGCACACAGCTTTGTGTGTCTATTTGCAGAGTGCAACCCAGATTTGGATTTCAATAATGCTGGTATAAATTTAAATTTAGGTCTATTGTAAGTTCTAGAAGAGAAACTGTAATAACGCAGGTTAGTAAAAAAAAATCTTACTTTTTTAAAATTTGAAGAAGGTGTGATTTTTTTGGGTTTGCTATCCTTTAATTCTCTATAATTAATTGAAACAACTTGACAGAGAAGACACAATGATTTGTGTGCTTGTGACATTCAGCTGTTCTTATTATGAAAAAATAGTATATCTGCAGGCCAGAGAACAGGTACTGCCTGGAGACCAGGGTTCAAAGAACCCACGCGGATTCAAAACCGTACTCTGCAAATATACAGGGGTAGAAAAGCCTTTTGTTCATTTTTTTTTCAATTATCTTTTCAGAGGACACACTTAATACATAAACTAGAACAATTCTTGTGACTTAAGAGGATTGGGCACAGTTAAGAGGCACCGAGTCGGCACAAGGCAGGTGTGAGGGAGCTGGAGGGAGAGCAAAGGCTCTGCGGATCCTCTTCAGAAATTAAATATACAGTAAATCCCTCCAGATGGGAAAATCATTACACATTGAGGGTGATTTCTTCAGAACAGTATTGCCTCTTTTCCTCCTATTCAGTGCTAATCAGTCTGAATTTCTGGTGGAAAAAGTCCATGAATAAACATAATGGCAAAGTGAAATGCTGACTCTGCCCAGGTATTTCCAAATTCCCATATTCAGACAAATATGAATGTCTCCAGACTTGCCAGTTATAGCTACGTAACAGTTGTTATGCTAGTGATTAAAACCACCACTGGAAGCAGTAAAATGACTTACAGAAAACATAAAACCTGTGCTGTGCACTGATGTGTCTCTCTACAGATGCAGACAGACAGGAACTGAAGTGCTTTTCCAGTTCCAATTCACTTGTGAGCAGAAGGAAACGACACTGATGGCAGAAGTGTTGCCACAGTCAGGCATTGGGACATAGCCCCTCATCTGGTGAACAGCTACACCCCTGGGGGCTGGGAGGGAGCCCAAGGGGTCACCTTGTCTCAAGCCCTGCCCAAGAAGCAGCCATTCACAGCAGAACTACTGCTGCCAGAGCACCCTGCCTACCCATGCCCCAAACCCACCCTTCGGAGGGAGGCTTCACCACCTCCTAACCCAGCTCCTGCAGAGCACTCAGCTCTCCAGAACATTCAGTCTGTACCTGCACGAAGCTGCTAATTGTCCTCTCCTGGTGGCACAGAGAGCAGGTGGCCATCACACCCTGCTACCATTTCTCTCAATTTAGATGGTTCCTGTCTCTTGGAGAGCAGCACAGCACCATGCTGCCTGCCCCTTGGGGTTTGACAGCTAATGGGGCAATTTCTCCAACTTCAGCCACTGGGAAGACCTCAGGCCCTTCTGCCTCCCCCTAGCCTGGGCACGTCTGTTGACCCCCTGCTTCACTGAGATGCGATGCTCCACACGCAGTGTGGTGCTCTGCTGAAGGCCTCCTCTCTGAGGGATGAGGTTCTGAATTCACTTTGAAGCACAGCTGTGAACACGATGGTGACTTGCTGCAGTCAGTGTGGTTGCCTGCTGCTCTTTGCTGCAGTCACTACCTGGCTGGTTATTCCTCACCTCATACCTTGCAGTTCAATGTTGTTACACCACAGATTTACACTCTACACCTTGATTTCTATGTACATAAGCACTATGTCTATTTATCTTACAAGAACATTTAAAAGAGAAGACAGTTAGCAATGCATTTGCTGCCTTGGAGCTGGTCCTCCTTTCAGTTACATTCACATAAATCACCTGTAACTCAGTTGGGGTCAAGCACTTTGCACCTCAGAGCACCTTCCAGTGCCTGAAGGGGCTCCAGGAAAGCTGGAGAGGGACTGGTGCCAAGGGCAGGCAGTGATGGGACGAGGGGGAACGGGTTCCAACTGCCAGAGGGGAGATGGAGATGGGATGGGAGGGAGAAATTGTTTGGTGTGAGGGTGGTGAGAGCCTGGCCCAGGGTGCCCAGAGAAGCTGTGGCTGCCCCTCCCTGGCAGTGCTCAAGGCCAGGTTGGATGGGGCTTGGAGCACCCTGGGGTGGTGGGAGGTGTCCCTGCCCATGGCAGGGGTGGCAGTGGATGGGATTTGAGATCCCTTCACACCCAAACTAGTCTGGGATTCTATGATTCTATGATATAAATAACACAGATTTAAATATTTATTAAATAAATTTGATAACTGGAAGTGAAACATATAACATTTAAGGGCTGATGGAGAAACAGGAAGATCCCCCCTCATCTTCAAAGTGTTTATAACTTACTACCAGCTGCTATCCTTGACAAGTTGGGTAATTATTATTGCCATTTCATATAAAGCTCCTGCAGTTGTTACAGGAGCTGCAGGTGTCGACACCTCTGCAGGCCAGGGAGACGCTGCGGGCTGCACATTGACAAATCACATCCCACCATCTGGCTCCCAGCTCTGCATTCAGACCACACATCTCTCTGTCAATACTCAGGAAGAAAGCTGGCTTAAATAACCCCCACAGTCCTCCTGGCTCAGTCTGAAAAGGATGCAGCTCTGTGACACGTGTTTAGTAAGAACCACCTCTGTTCCTGCATACAAGGGACCTAACCATACCTGACAGGCACCGAGTGTCTACAGAGCAGCATGACTGACTGAGATCTACACTGCTGCTGGGTTAGGAAAGGTCTGTGCCGTGAACACAGAGCTGTACGGGTCCTTCAGAGCAGTGTTTACTCCACAGTTAGCTCAAACCTGGGCTCACACAAAGCCTGCTCAAACAGCCACACAGTGCAAAGGGCACGCTGTGTCTTTGCAACTAACTCGTGATTCCCTTCCCTAGAGACCATAGAAACCTTTATACAGAAAGCAGGAATTTGCACCACAGGGCAAAAAATTAAAAAATAAAAAAAAAAAAGGAAAAAGCCCCTCATGGCACAACAGTGCCAGCACGGCACAGACAGCGAGCTGTTCACGTCCCACGGACAGAAACAGCACATTTATGTTTGATTACAGATCTTCCCCACCCCAATCCCACTTTGTTTTAGGCATGGAAAGAACAGCTCCGCATAGGAATTCTGATGAACTTGTCAGTTATTTTGGTTAACTTTCTATCACCACACTCATGGACACATATGTGAGACACAGCGTGGCAGCAACAAAAACCCTGGAAGAGCAGAAGGAAAGCTGCATTTTGAGTAAGAGCAACCTCCAAAAGCACTGTGCAGCTGCAAGTGGGTGCTCAGTAGAAGTTGTTACCTACGTGTGGCATTTTCTGACTTTTGGAAGAGCTGACAAGTTGGATATGCAACACTAACAGTTCTGTTCAGAAGGAGAAGATAAGAACAAGTGAGGATCATACACACCAGGAGAAGAAGGGGACCCCGCTGTACAGCTCCTTTGGGACAGGACACACAACCCACCCTCAAATAACTCCATGGGATGTGCTTGTGGGTTTGCAGGTACCATCAGCTGGGCTGCTCCTGGGCTGCTGTGACTGCAGAAGCTGCAGCCAGCAGAATGCCAGTAGCAATTTGATCTGGGTGCACACAGGTATTTATTTCTATTTCCTTCTGCTCCTAAGAAATTGAAGGTTAAACAATTATTCAGCCCCCAGGGTCTCCTGCAGCACCACCCAGCCCAGTTTCCTACCTTGCAAATGCTGATGGGAGATTAAAGGGAGAGGAGATTTTGTAGAACAAGGCAAGATGAGGGACACACAATGCTTCTCATGACAAAGGGGAGTTTCACAGAGATAAGGGAAACTAATAGATATGCTTATTATGCAGAGCCTTAGTTTTATGCATTTTATCTCTGCTTTGTGGTTTTACCAGTCAAACATAAAAATGCAGTTTACAGGAAACTATTTCATTTCTTATTTCACTCCTTCTGATAAACCCTCCGAAAGCAT
The DNA here is from genome assembly GCA_013398125.1 of Aegotheles bennettii. Taxonomy (NCBI): domain Eukaryota; kingdom Metazoa; phylum Chordata; class Aves; order Caprimulgiformes; family Aegothelidae; genus Aegotheles; species Aegotheles bennettii. The sequence continues at coordinate 953,234 of VZRW01013326.1, forward strand.
TTTAGATGAATGCAAATGGGCAACTTAAAATACAAAGAGAAGATTTAACCGACAATGGGAGTCTAATAATTCATGGGTGCCTTTTACAGCTGGCTGGTGAAAGCTAGTAGTTTGCAAACCTGAAGTCAAATTAGGAAATTAAGATGCAGAATTAGTGAGAGATGCTTGAACTTGACATGAATGAGAACTGGGATCGAGTACTGCCAGTGGGAATCAAAGTTTTCTGAACACAATGCTGTGTGGGGCTCTGCAAGCCCAGTGCCATGGAGGGTCTGAAGCCACGTTTGCTAGAGCATAAGGACAAAGTCATTTGGAATGGTCACCCTCACTCACAGCTCTCTCTTCCTCAAGCAGACTATGAATTATGATAAATTTTAACTTAATGTTAAACTCTACAGGCTGCCATTACAAATGCAGCAGACTTTGAAGCAGTGCACTGGAGAAAACTCAACCCTAAGGATAACATTCACATGCAAAGGCACCTAGATTTCATCACTTATTTTACATAAAGGATTTCCATTTGAATTTTAGATTTCTATGTTTGCCAGATTCTTGCTTTGCTCATGCAAATGCTGAAAATTACCTTCAAAACCTTGAGAGAAAATTAGACTGGTCTCGAATACAGACATCTAATAACCAGCAATTTTTATAGAGCAAATTATATCAATGGACGACTTTGCAGGAGCTGGGATTACTCTCAGAAGTGAAGCACTGCAGGGTCAGGCTTCTGGGCTTCGCTAACCCAGTGGATAGATTTCCAACTGCCGGGCCATAATAACTGAACTTACAGCTGCTGACCTTAGAAAAGTCTCTTTAGGAGTCAAAAATACCTTTTTATAGGCTAATGCTTTGTATTCACAGTCTAATCAGGAGCAACTGTCCCTTAAATCTAGTTCAGCTTTCTAACTTGCAGTGAATTGTGTTATTTTGTAGTATGGAAATAAAGTGGTAACTTGAGATATTTTTGGACTCGTGTTATCACAAACCAATTTATCTCTTTTTTAGATGGGAATTAAAACAAATGTTCTTACATATGAAGTAGACAGTTTATAAATCTCCCAGGAGACTCTTCCAGGTCATTTGAAGATTTCATCTAATTCTCTACATTATGTTGTGCAAATACAAGACTAAGAAACTTTTTTAATAAAAATTAAAATTAGTTCCCACTGCATTATATGTTTGAAAAAATATGGAAAGCAAAAAGACTTGGAATATAAATGTGTCCTCAGGCATTTTAGTGTCTAATGTCCCTACCCACCAGAGTTACCACGTCATTTTAAAGGCAAATAATAAAAAAGAAAATATCTGTTCATTTTCCCGTGAAACCTGTGTTTCTTGTACTTTGAGTTTAAATAGGCTTTGCTCAGGTAGAACCACTGCCCTTCTGCCCCTCCAACCGAGGCTTCAGCTGTGGCTACAACGCCTGTGGGCAATGTCGGGGGACGGTCCCCCAGTGCTCCCCCCTCCTTTCTGCAGCACCACACCCTCAACTGGAAAAAACCCAGCTGCAAAAGCAAATGCCATTCTCATTTCCTTAGACAGCTTGATCTATGGAAGTTTTGGGCAACGGCAGCTTTATCCAGGCAACCATGTCCTTCCACAAGGATTGTGCACTTCTGTTCTCTGAGAAATATAAAATATTATGTGTGATGAAGCAGTTCTGTCAGCTCTCTTTACTGACCGGGCTCAGTAATCCTCTTTTCATGCCCCACTGAGGCTTTGCAGCAGCCCATGTACATCCTGGCTCCTGTGGATACAGACATTCACTCACTTTCTTCACTTGGATGGTACCAGTTCGCCTGCAGATAATACCACACTGCCCTGAAGCTTATCTCCTGACCACTTCCAGGACCCCCGCCTCCATCCCCATCCTTTTAAGCATCATAATCTGCTCAAGCTGTCACCTAGCAGTGCCCTTTGGAGAGGACAGCAGCTTGGAAAAAAGCAGAACTCTTTTCCTAGACAGAAGGTTTTAGTAGCACAAGGGACCCCTTTCTTTAAAGGTAGCATTATTTTGGGGAAAAAAAACCAAACACCATGAAAAAAAAATCAAACAACCCTGTGGACACCATGCTCCAGCATTCTGGACAAAAGGGGCAAACATCTGGCAAATGACCCAGAAGACAGATTTCCAGTTGCAGGAGGTCACTTAATAGATGAAAGACAGCAACTACACCCTTCCCCACTGCTCTGACTGCTGCTCCTCATGGTATGATGGAACCCACACCACAGCAGCAGTTCATCATACTTCTATAGCATTTGAGTATTTTATAGGCAAAAAAATACACGTGCATGCAACACACACACTGGGTACTTACGACAAAGACTAAAGGTTGCACCATGAAGCAGCCAAGTGCCACCATGTCAAACCAGAGCTATGGTGATACAGCCATCCACCACATGGTCACATGTGCTTGAGCCCCAGGATTCTCTTCACCCAAGGGTACAAACAGATGATTATTTAAGATGCTCTTTTCTCCTCACTTTTCAACCTGTTAATTCCATAGCTCAATAACTATACCCTTTGCTCCCTGTTGTGAAGCTTTAACACCTACTTTCTATGTAAGATCTTTCCAGCATCTCACCCATTTGTGAGTTGTACTGCTCCCTGAGTACTTCTCATGGCATGTGGAAGGCAACCATGTTCCTCTGCAGAGGGGAGCATCCACAGAGCTTCAGAAACACAACCCAACAGCCACGGGAGACAGGCAGTGGCATGCAAATCACGATGCTCACTACGTTTTACAAATGACAACGGATGCTACCCCAGGGCCGTGTGATAAACAAATCATAGTAGTTATGCTGATTGCAGTTATTACTGTACAAAATAGCACGGCACGCAAATAGCCTTTGTGAAACGTCTGTGGGAATGTCACAGAATCAGTCATAGCAGTTAATTACGTGCTTAGTAATTATAGGAAAGGTGACACTGAAGGAAATGATGGGATTTTAGTCTCAGAACATTTCCCTTTGCTGTTGGCTGTTCTGCAGGCTGGTGGCACCAGGGCGGCTCAGAAACACCCTGATCCCAGCTGCTTCTCCAGGCTGAACACCCCCAACTCTCAGCCTGTCCTCAGAACAGAGCTGCTCCAGCCCTTGGAGCATCTTTGTGGCCTCCTCTGGACTCACTCCAACAGCTCTGTGTCCTTATGCTGAGGGCCCCAGAATTGGACTTATTTTTTTTCCCCAAAATGATTTTCAAGCTGAAGCCCATGTTTGTTCTACAGCTCAGCAAGGAGCTTTGTGTGCCTGGGAAGAATCATCGACTGGCTGGCTGCAGCACACCTGAGGCTGGGCAGCTTTCAGCAGTGAAAACACACAGTCTATGAATTCAGTGTCCTTTGGAAATTCTCCCAATATTACAGATCATAAAAAACTGCAGGTTAACTTTGTGGATATATTTCAGTGTAATGGAAAGACAAAAATAATTCCACGGGAACAGCAAGTGCCCACAGAGCAACATCACAGCTCCCTCGGAGATACGAAAGTAAAGAAGATTAAAGTTTAGAAGGCAGCTCCCCAAATGACTTTTCTTTTACACCCAGTAATAACAACGATGTCTCACTCTTTCAAGAGGTCACCAGCGATCTGCTGGCCCTCCATGAGCAACAGCTCTTACCAGCACAGCACTGAAATCCAGCGACAGGGGCAGACCCTGTGGTGGCAGCTCTGCACTGAACCCAAACCCCTGGTTGGGCACCCCAGGACCAGCCCAGGACACCAGAAGAGGGACAGTGGAGAATTCAGTAAGCCCAGAAGAAAACCTTCTCGCTCAGTTGGAGAGAAATGTTTTGCCTTTAAATTACTTTTTTTTCTCAGGGCAGTTTAAGACATCTCTTTCTTCCGACAGGCTCATGTGCCTTTGAAGGCTTTTGCTTCTTTGCTATAATAAAATGACTAAATCTCACAGGCTGTTTTGTGCTTTTATCCTTACTAACCAGAAATTCAGAGTTCCAAATAAACTCCAGAAGTAATAACTAATAGATCATCACAAAAACATGGTGTGCCTGGGTGAGTTTCTCCCATGCATTTAACTGGAGACAATTATTACTCCTACTAAGAGAACAAGGGGGGAGTGAGAGAAGGTTTGGATGTGAAGAATATCCACCATTACAGCAGAAACCAAAACATCATTAATCTCTTCAGGAAACCGGCCAAGCCTTGCATGTTATATACACTGCAACATCAACTCACTAGCTAAGTTTCCACAGTTTCATCTCCAAAGGTGATGAAAGGTGGTCTGGCAGCTTGCAGGGATGTGGGCGTGCACAGCCTCGCACAACTCACAGCCTCAGACACCCTCTCCACCTCTGGCAAAACACAGTCCCCCACTAACCTCGACTCTGTAACACAACCTGCTTTACTCATATGGCCTTTGACATGCACCAGCTTCAAAAAATACCTGCAGAGGCAAAGAAGATCTTCCTACTTTACCCAGAGAGCCCTTAGAAACAATCCCAATGGAGCAGGAGCCGCTCTGGTGAAAGGTCCATGTCCAGGTCTCTGCATGCCTGTGCCCTCTGCCCTGCCCAAAGCAACCACCGGCGGTTGGCAAAAGCTAAAGCAAGCTTTGCTGTGGGATCTGATACTTCTTGGATGCCTGACAACAGCCTGTGATGTTCTGAAAAGTTGTTCTAAGTCACATCCTGAAGTGCAGAGATTTGGGAGAAGAACGTGCCCAGAACCATGAAATTCCCCTTGTCACAAACACATCAGATAGGATCTCATTCCCTCCTTACGACACGGGGAAACATGACAGACACCAACACACTGATATCACGCTGGGGGAGACAGCAAGAGTGGGATAATGCTGATAGCCCCTCAGATGTGCTTTACAAACGCTGTCACGTTTGCTGCTCCGGGTGGTTCCTAGCTTGGCGATGACAACATTATACACCAGAGTTATGCAGGTAATGGGTCTGATGAATTGTGTTCAAATATGTTTCGAGCAGCAGGAGGCTCAACATACCAAAGGGAAAATTGGGGTCAGATTCTGAAAGATTACCACCTGCAGAGGCCAAATGCAAAGGCAGACAGTACAGCAGTAAACAGGTCTAAAAGGACTAATTTCCAATTCCCTCTGCCTGCACCATGAAACTGTTCCTTCTAATGTCACACTGCCAAAGCCAACTTACATTTTCATGTTCTAAGAGCACCCGACACATCCAGTTTTCCAGCTTGCATTTCACAGCAACCATGCACAGTGAAGATGAGGTAAATATAAGTATTTTAACTGTAGTTTAGCTATTTGAGCTAAAGATTTTATACAGCTTGTTCCCTTATAATAGGAACATCCTTGTGCAAGAAAATTGCATATATCGGAAAAAATATTTATGGATTATATCCACATCTCGTATGATAATTCACAATGCCGAATATTAAAGCACTTGCTCTGAGAGTTATGATGCAGGAGGAGTAGTTTTGTCTCTCCAGCCTTTGAGAGGAGCTTATCTTGAAGGAAATTAAATTATTCAGCTAATTGGACAGAGCAGTGATGGAAAAGCATGTTGCTGCTTTCAAAGGGCATTAAATGGCTGAAAGAGTATCAAAGAGATCCCACAAGTCAAATGGTCAACACAGACTGCATTCAGCAGAGAAAAGAACTACTTTGAATCACTTGGAGTTGTTCAGCCAAGAAACTAACAGTGATGGCCCCCACTTCAGTCAATGGAAGATTGAAGTTGTTTTGAGTTGGTGACTCCCTGGAACTGACTTTATGAGGATTTCTGAATTTTGTTGTCTCTTTGAAGTAGAAATTTGGCACAGATGGGTATGCCAGCAAAACAATCTTGCAAGGAAAGTTAACACTTGAGTCGAGCCCCACCACTAAATTAAGATGAAGTTCTGTCTTCTTTCAGGTTCATCTGCTCTTGTTTTTTGCTGCTGGACATACAGCACATGCTGCTGTTCCTGGCATGGGGACAAGAGCTGTGTGTCCCACTGCAGTGAGGACAGGCCCTCTGCGTCCTGTACCTGCTAACATGGGCAACGGCGATGGGGAGCTGGGAAAGGGCTGCACCTACCCCTCCTTTTGCTTCTCCTCTGTACTATTTACATGTCCATAAGCTGATGGAAGGATTTCTGGCATGGATGCAGTTTCACCACCAGGTCCTCAGCTGGGAGTGCTGTTATCCAGCAGGGATGTCCATCCACAGGAGGGGTGTCCTGAGACCCACCAAACCCTTTCACTTGGGTCACTACAGGGCCTTCAGGTGCTAAGGAATTTCAGTCACAGCTGAGCTTGGCTGCATTTCAAGCACAGACAGGAGTGAACAGCTCAAGAAATCCCATTATCAATCCTCAGAACTAATATCTCTTGCTTGACACTCATGTTTGTTATAATAACTATAAAATAAGTTACACATCACTAAGAGAGACAAACAAAGTGTAACAGAAGTAATGTGCATCCCCAGTTTCTACTGTTAAAATAATGGCTTTTCCCTCCCTCACTAGCTGAGCACTTGGCTTTTTTGAGCTAGAAATAATTCTTTATCTATCATTTTTCCCAAAGATTACATCATTGGAGAAAGCCTTCATTTCATTCTTCACCTTCACCACTGCACTGCTAAATTGACTGACATACAATCTTGCCATTTTAGGGTATTCAGTGCCAGACTTCAGCTGCTGTTATAAATCATATTTCTCCACACTTATTGCATTTTATTCATTTTATACATGACCAGAGATTAGAGTTCAAATGAAATAGATTTTGCTATGCTTCTTATATTCCAAACGTCACTAGTCTAGAAATCTTTAATTTTACTCACTTCAACTACTGAATAATTCAATGTAAAAGGAGAAAAGAAAATGTGCAGTCTCAGTTTGAGATTCTGAACAAAGTCAAGCAAGGATGCTCTGATGGCAGCGGCAGCGTCTCCACAGCCCAGAATGCCCCGCACAGCCCTGGGGACCATCACAGCAGCACCAGAACCTCCCGGCGGGGGTGGCACCCGGGGTTTGGGCACTTCAGAAGGTGTGATGGTGCACAGACTCTTTCCAGGCAATACAAAACCTACAATTACCAAAATTATGATCTTCTGTCCTCAGTGTTCAGGGGAAGACTTGGGGAAGCATTAAGGAGCACTCCACTGGGGAGCGCTGACACACCGGTGGGAAGCCAGCACAGAAGTGGCCATTGTGAACTTCCCAGAAACATCTTGGGGATCAAATATTGCTCGTAACAGTAGAGACCAGACAGTCTCACCACCCTTACAATTTCTCCTCACCAAACAGTTGCTGAGAGAACACGAGGCAAAGCTATCTCACAAATTTTCTTAAATTATTAACACATTCTAGAATAGAAAATCCCCAGGTCAAATGATTTCAAGACAATTCCTTTTATGTTAGATGGAGGAATAAGCAAGAGTGAATATCCAGTGAAAGGTATTGATTATAAAAAGACAAATGAACTGCAAGCTAATGTGTGTATAAGTAAACATACAGATCGGCAAGTATATGAGTATATGGGGAACTAAAAATATTCTGGCCCTCATAAATAGACATGGATAATAAACCAATTTTAAAGAAGCTTCCATTTGGAGAAGCTGCCCACCTTTCTAGAATTTTACTTTGCAGTCATTCAGGATACATGGTGATAATATTTAAAAAAAAGGTGTTCCTTTTTAAAAAACAACTTTAGGTGCTTAATCTTATGCTGATAGCACACTAAGGCAAACCTCTGTGATCACCAGTTTAAGGAATTCACTGTTCTTAGAAGAGGTCTCTGTCAGACCAAAAGAGCCTATGGTATTTATTATTGTGACAGGAAAACCTGAAGCAATGTTTAGGTTTATCTGCCTTTCCACACTGGAGATGCCTTTCCCTGGGGTGAAAAACTAGAAGTCTGGAGAAAATGGAGAGAAAGCATCTAAGCATGGCCATGGTGGAACATCTCCCTTATGAGGAAAGGCTGAGGAAGCTGGGGCTCTTTAGCTTGGAGAAAAGGAGACTGAGGGGTGACCTCATCCATGGTTACAAATATGTAAAGGGTGAGGGTCAGGACGATGGAGCCAAGCTTTTTACAGTAATGACCAATGATAGGACAAGGGGCAATGGATGCAAACTGGAGCATAGGAGGTTCCATGCGAATATCAGGAAGAACTTCTTTCCTGTGAGAGTGCCAGAGCACTGGACCAGGCTGCCCAGAGAGGCTGTGGAGTCTCCTTGGCTGGAGACATCCAAACCCCGCCTGGATGCGTTCCTGTGTGATGGACTCTGGGTGACCCTGCTCTGGCAGGGGGGTTGGACTGGATGATCCTTCGAGGTCCCTTTCCAACCCCTAGAATTCTGTGATTCTGTGATGGTGGAGGCTGTCCTACACTGCCAGTGAAGATCAGCCCAACATTCAGCACTGGAGGTCCAACACCTATACATGCAGACAAAACCTCTTAAGAAAATTATTCCACAACAAGTGCTGCATGTTGGGCACTCAGAAGCTCCAGGCACCACAGTGTGCACCTTCCCATGGATCTCATGTGCTTGGGAAGAAACCAGACCTGCCAAAGGAAACATATTCTGACCTCATTGCAATAACTTGTCAGGATACACACGCCAGCAGGATCAAACCTTCCCCTTGCATCCCTTACATGGAGCAACACAGAGCCTTTGGAAGCAGCATGCGAACGGCAAGGCAGGAAGCATCTCAAAACATGGAGAATCACCCTCTAAGGAAAACCAGCATGGAAATCAGGAGACAGCAGGAGCTTCTGAAACTGCCTTTAGTTCACAGGTTGGCTCTTTAGTACACTTTTATCTGTGTGGGCAAACAGATAACATGGTAGGTGTTATGCAGGCAGGCTCCTTTGTCAAGCTGCAGGTCACAACTGACGACGGGCTTGACAATCGACAGCAGCTCATGTATCTGCACGAGGTTGTCATGGCAATGAGATGCAGCTGATAGGAACTGCTGCTTTGCCTTGACAGCGCTGGAAAATATTGCCAAAATTATTCACAGCCTGGAAATAAGAGAGGCACAAATGCCCTGATGGTTTTCTCCCCACTGTACGCTGTTAACCATTTTGGGTCTTGCAATTTTCTTTGTATTTATTGCACAGTAAATCAGTCAGCCTTACATTAGGACGACAAGCAGCCCTTTCACTTAATGTACTCAGGTCTTGCAAAATTAAATTTATAATCCAAAATAAATATAAGCATTTTTTATAGTTTTATAATCACACAGAGTAGCCTAGTAAGCAAATACTACAAAAAAAGCAAAAGACAAAAGTCAAGTCCCAAATCACCCTTACGAGAGGGGCCAGTGCAGGCCAGCTCTCCATGAGGGGGTTGCTCCAGATCTGACTGGGGGTTCAGATGGAGCTGGAAAGGACAACGTGCAGCACAGTGCCCGTGCCCATCCCGCTCCATGGAGGCTAGGTTCTCCTGAGCTGTCAAGCCACAGTCTTAACAAGATGAAAAAAGAAAGTATTTCAGCCCATGCTATGCTGCTAATGAAGAGCAGGGCTCCATACAGAAGATTCATTTTACAGAGCAAGCTTCAGAATTTTTTTTCTGTCCTTGCACCTTCACTTTTGTCTCCCCAATCCAGCCATATGAATGTTTTATTTATATCCAGTCACTCTCACCCAGTTGGAAGGCCTTCTCTGAAATAAAATTTCTCTTTTTCTGAGGCAGTCCAGTTAATAGATTCATAGATTCCCTCCACATCCACTCTCTTCAGCAGCCGAACCTCCTTGCATCTACCAACACACCAGGCTTACAAATAAACTCACCCCAAACCATCCTCCCTCCACACAAAGTCCTCTGGCCCTCCCAGAAGAGCAAGGCCTATTCTCCTCTGCAGCTGGATATGGTATCTTCAATAATTATGGAATTGGGAACATACACATTGGTGTTACTTGCTTGATTTTTCAAGGAGATTTCTCTGAGGCTGCACCCAAATAAGACTGCAGTAACCTGTTGCCATGCTACACGACCACTGTATTGTTATTTCACCTGCATCACCAGGGCTGGCAACATTTTCTGGAGAATTTATTCGATTTCCTCATAATTCTACCAACTTCACCTGTGGGAGCAGCCATGTCATGTACACACTTGTTCTGACCCTACTTCACCCTCTGTCTCACAGCAGGCTCACCAGGCTGACAGGCAAGGAGGTCTCCACCAAACACTTTCACACGGGTTGTTGAAGCAACCAAGTATTCCTCTACACGAGAGCAACCGGTGTGCAAAACCTCAGAGCAGTCCCAGAGAAAAGCCCTTGCTCATCCAACACATCACAGAACTGAGCAGTGCCACAGCCCTGCCCGTTCCCCTGCTAATGACAGTCAGCTCGTCCCCTTCATCACTGCCACCCTGCTAGAAACCCCAGAAAAGTCAGTGGGAATCTTTCAATGTCACTGAAGTTTGACCCAGACCTATATTGAGAATATATTCCATATATTTGCATACAAAGTAAGATCTAATTCTGCTTGGAGACCTTCAGGGGAATTCAAAGTGCAAGCGGGTGTCAGCGGAGGAGCGGGGAAGAAGGCGGCTGATCCCACACTTATTACTCCTCTTTAAAGACCTTTAGAGTAGAACACTGGTTATTAAAAACCACTGACAAATACATATATAAAGCAGACCAGATTTTCACTGACTTTTAAAATTATAATGTAATTATTATTTAAAACAGAGCATTTACATATTGCTTTTGCTACTTAGAAACCAACTTGTTATGGCTGGCATTGTCCTTGCTACATCCTAACGCCATCACAGTGCTGCGGAGCACCTTGAATGTGTCTTGGGATCCAAAGGTTGCATTCCAGTTCAAAGATCAGTCTTCAGTTCCAGCCAGTCAGTGACTTTTACTGGGCTCTGGTTTATTTATTAGCATGAAAATTATTTTATGTTTTAAAGTATAAAAGTGACCAGAAGGTGTTTTAGTGCTGCATAAAAAAATGGTTGGATTCATGCAGGGATGAGCCAAAAACCCTTCATTCCTGACCAGCACTGGCAAAATAAAGAAAAATAATTCCTTACATTAAAAAAAAGTTTTAAATAGTCTTTTTTTGTTAGTTACCTGAGGATACATCACTATCTTGGTGGAGCTGAACTCAAAAGCATCTCTAGGCAAAGAAAAGCACCACAGGAGAAGACTGCAACAGGACACCACCCCAAAGCTGTGCCTGGGCTTGCTCTGTGCAGGACTCAGAGCAGCCCAAAATTGATGGGCTTCTGCACAACCCACCAGGAGAAGAGTTCCTGCTGTTCCCACGGACACAAGCCCTGTCCTGCCATGTAACCCTGCCAGAGTTACTCAGGGGCAGAAAATCACACAGGGAGATGGGAGTATTTTGGCCTCCACTCTGCTTTCACACATCAGTTCTCGAAGCACTGTATTTGTCCGTGACTGCAGGATGGCCAAAGGTCACAGTATGGCTTTAACAGTGGCAGCAGTGCACTGAAACCTTCCCATTCTCAAACACAAAGCCCCAAAACCCCAATATTCAACAATACAACACCAAGGATTTTGGACAGGGGACGTGGGCAGCAGACCAAGCCCCACGCAGGTTCTGTCCACACTTGGCTCCTGACAACAGCTCAAGCCAATCGTGCCTGCAAGAACAATGAGCCCAAAGAGTTCAGCCCCAGCTGCAGCCCTAAAAATCTGCCAGCAAACCCCAGCATGTTCCTCTCTGAAAATGAGACTTTGATGCTTTAACATACGTCAACACAGACAGGTTTGTGCCAGCCCTTACCATTACTGACCTGTCCCTTTACCCAAGCTGTGCTGCCCACCCCATGGCCAAGGCAGCCCTGACCCCCCGCACCCTGCCTGGGCAAGCACCTCAACATCCATCACACCACATCCCACAGGAGAACATGCGGGGCCAAGGGAGACTCACCAAGGCAGAAACACTGGGATTTTTTTCAAGTTGCTCCTGTTTCACAGGTGCGCACCAGTAGATGTTTGTTTTCTCTACTATTCCTTCCGAGCTGTCCAAGTTTGCATTTAATGAACTAAGTGACTCGAGCAGTCCAGTTCTTGTTGGTACTAATATATAACAATTAGAACAAACCGTTGCCACGGCAACTCTCAACCCATCATAATTCATAAACTGGAGTGAGCTTGCTTTGTGGCTTACACAATCCTTGGGTTTCTGTGGCACGCAGATTGGCATTTATTGTTATGCTAAATTGGCAATGGGTAATCCCAGAATACAAGATGATTTAGGTGCTCATTTAAATGAGATTTAATTACAAAAAGTCTATCATTTTAGGACCTGCCAAATTCCAGGCATTCCACAATCCCTGTAGTGTCAGGAGGTAGCCATGCATACCACCACTAATCCAGAGCATGAGGGAAGAGATTCCTCTCTTAATTATCAAACATTACACTGATTTTATTACAAGAATAAGCTGAATCTCTGTCTGAAGTTTGATGCTGCAATGAGAATTTACAACATCCAAACCATTTTGCAATATGGTCTAACAAGGTGATACCGCACCTTGTATCACAGCTCACAGTTCCTCCTTACCAGCTCTAAGCTAACTCAGAAATTAACTCCTATGCATCATACCTCAGAAATAACATTGCAAACCTCTATGAATTATTTAGAGCTCCTTATCAGCAGTTTCATTGGTGTACTTATGCAGAAAGCAATCTGGAATATTAGAGGATGAGAAAAACCTGAGTTGTAAGCCAAATCAGCTCACACGCTTACCTAACCCATAACCTGGCACAAGCTAATGGCCCACAGCCCCTGTTCTGCATCTATACCTTAGTAAATATATTTTTGACAGGATAAAAAAACCCCCCAAAACAGGACAGTTTATTGCTGCCTTCATAGTTGCACGCCATACCTGCTTTTATACATAACTTGGATTTATTTACTGTCTTCTATCCCTTATCATGTACCAAGAAATAAACGTTGAGTACCTCATAGTTCCCTCAGCTCTGCATGAGGAAGCCACAAGGAAGCTTGTAAATACAAGGCTGAATCTGTGAAAAACTATACCTGCTGTCAGCGAACGCAAGGCCCAGGCCCCAGGGGAGGAAAGGCATCCAAAGGAGGAATTTTTCTGTGTGTATGATTGCAACCACATGAAGCCAGTCCTGTTCCCACAGGGAGGCTTGCTGCAATAAAGGTTGTCTGACGCATTCCCTTCCTGAGCCCAGCCACACCATGCCGGGCACTCAGCACCCCCCTGTGCTCACAGACCTGGGTGCACATCCAGACCATGTGTTTATTGTTTCCCAAGCCCTTGCCCAGGTCCAAGCTGGGCTAAACCTGGTGCTGGCCCTGGGCTGGAGTGCAGGGCTCTGCCCAAGGCTTGGCCGGCAGCACCCAGCACATGGAGCAATTATCAACAGGCATATTTAGAGGCCCTGACCTTTCTTATCTTCAGTGATTAACAGATTTCATCTTCCACTCAATAAAATACGCTAAAACCACATTGATTTGGAAGTCCTGGAGAATCAAATCACTTGATCTTTCTGCTTAAACTTCCCTGGTCTTCTAATTAAGGCACCAGAATAAATCTTAACTACTGCCTAATATCAGTTTTCACAAGACTTTCTCTCCAGCTGTAATCATCTTTCAAGCACCCTGGCTAAACTAATTGATTTTCATTCCTTTCTGCTAGCATCACCTAACACAATCTAGTGCTGAGCTTTTAAATGCTTTTTAGTCTTCAACTTTCTGGTGAATTATTGTTGCTAGTTAAGTTTGTTAGCAGGATCTGTTCCACTACTAAAAAGAGCCACCTCGTCTTCAAATTATATTTAATTATCTCCATTAAACATTACAGGTTGCTCTGATGTTGAAGATGTAAATCACAGAGAACAAGAGGAAGATGATAGCCTATTGTTCATCACATATTTTGTCCTCCCACTCCCTCTGCATTCTTTTAAATAAATGTCTCTCCTCCAACCATGAGCCCAAATGAAGACTTTGTGAACACCCGAGATATTCGATTTACATTATATATATAATTTTTTAGTTGTTATAAACATGAACATTATTTAATTGGTGAAACCACGTGAGTCAGGGGCATGGGCAGGGTTAAGCCTCAGGTTTCCCTGCCCTGGCAGAGGCAGGTAGCTGCTGAATGGAGCGGGCAGTTAGCAGTGTAAGAAAAGCAGTGAGAGCTGAGCAAGTCAATAGGAGTTTCACCTCCTTCCCCCACTCTGGGTTTTGTCACCACAGATACTGCAGCCATTTTAACCCAGGAGGTCAGCAAGGCTCCCCTGGCCCCACCAACAGAGATGGGGCTGGGAAAGCTCTGTACAATGTCTTGTACAACGTGCTTTGGTACCACTCGAGCTCCTTGGGTGCATTTCCAGTTGCTGCCCAACCCTTTCCCACCCCCACGACCCAGAAGGAAAACATGGATCTTCAGCCTGCTGTGAGAGGGTACAGAAGGGCACGTTATAACAGCAAAGACACGATTTAAGATGGAAACAATGTCAAACCACAAAACTGCAGAAGAAAAGGGTCTTCCTTGGTTTTTGTTCCCCCTCTCTGGACAGCGCAACCCACCCGCCCGGGACAGGCTGCAGGGGTGGCCCTGGCTCCTGCCAGCCCTCAGCAGTGGTGGCACCTCCAGCAGATCACTGCCCCGGCGAGACGACTTAGAATCACAGAATCATTACGGTTGGAAGGGACCTCCAGGGTCATCAAGTCCAACCTTTATCCCATCATATTCCTGACCATTAGACCATTCCTAACCATTAGACTTCTTTAAAAGGAAGGAAAAACAGCAAAAAAACCAATCTCTTTCTGCTCCCTCCCACTCAGTCCCCTTTTGCTCCAGTTTGCCCCCTTGCCCCAGCACAGCTCCTCCCATACCCGCCGGCAGCCATCGGTGTCTGGGCAGGCACGGGCTGACCTCCTCCTCTCACAGGGTTCTTCACTGGGCATGAGGTTACCAGCTCCTGTGACAACAGCTCTCAGCTGCTTTCCACCACACCAACACAACCTGACAGATGCTGAAGCTGCCTGGGAGGGAAGGGCAGGGCTGGAGCTGGTGGCAGCTCTGTGTCAGGCACTGCTTGGCCTCGCTGCTCAACGGGGACTCCCTGCTCCCGCCACAACTGGGTTAAATGGTGGCTCAGTCCCTGTGCTGGGGACCACAGGACGTGTCCTGCAGGAGGTTGTGGTCCTTCCCCAGCACCCCATGGGGTGACAGACTGCTCTGCGCCGGCACAGCCCCACCACATGCCATGGAAGGAGCCGTGCCAGCTCTTTTGCTGAATCTTTTTTGCTGAATACAAACACAGCTTTTAAAAAGCCAGTATTGCAAAATGCAGAAGCATAAAGATACCCCAAATCACTTCTGACGGGGGACACTTGGGACACAAAATTTTTGCTTCAGTCTACAAGAATTCATTGTTGTTTCTTTTTAACCTTCTGCTAAGCTTATGCCTCAAAGACAAAATACAAGGCAATTTCTTTGACTGAGTATGATGGTTTCTACTTTTATTATTATTACACGCCTGCTTAAACCATTTAAAACAACAAATAAATCCTTTAGGTCAATATTTTTGCGTTCATCCCTTCTGTATAGTGAAACCCATTTTTTGCTTTGCATTAAATTGGCCTTGCTAGACTGAAAATGCACTTTCAAGAATAGCTGTTCTCTCCCTCTGCAAATCCAGCTATATTTGTCTTGCTGGTATGCACAAAGGACACGACTTTTTTGTGCTGGAAGATCTTATTCAGAGCAAACTGCGCCCATCTCCACACTCAAGGGAGGTTTTGCTTTGCAATGGGGCTGATTTCCTTACCCTGCAACTTTGGGGTTTTTTACTGGTTTTGTAGGAAAGTCCTCTGGGCCTTGCACTCCTGGCTAAAACATCAGCAGAGCTGCCAGCTCCAGAGCTGCCCATTCTCTCTTCCTTCCACCACACTGCTCTGGTGCAGGGTGACACAGCTGTACTACAGGTACAACCCCTGCTCCGGGGCACGCGTCCCCAAGCTCCCTCCACCCAATCCATGGCAATCCCTTGGCTGACTCTCTCCTGGCGGGTTTGTTTTCTGTTTCTGTGTGTCACAGGCAGGGCAATAAAGGATGCTCCTTCCTTGAGACTGACAAGGGTGCTTGATTCCCTGCCCTGTGCAGCCTGCTTTCATAAGACACTCACACCCCAATGACAAAAGTGCTTAAGGACCCATTCTTTCTGCTGCAATGGTCTGATCAAATGAAACCCTGACAAGGGACAAGTTCAGCAAGAAAACTGAGAAACATCTGCATAACTTACATTGTACTGAATAAGCCCTTCATGGCTCTTCTTTTGTTCCTGGATGAGCTTGGAATCAGCAACCATTATTTCTTACTCAAAATAACATTATTATGTTTCTATAATACCCGTGGGGTTCAGAAACCAGTTGTGATCTGCTCTCACAAAATGCTACTCCAGTTCTTTGCGTTTGGCTTACAACATTAGCCATGATCTACAAGATTTTTCTGAAAAGATGATTAACTCTTGTTCAAACAAAAGAGCATTAATGGGAACTGAGGTTTTCTGCAGCAAAAATCAAACTGCACTATCCACTGCACAGACCCAGCAGGGCACACCATCCTCTGGCCACCTGGTGTGGAAAAATCCTGTAGAGTTTGGCACAGGGAAGGACCTTTCAATACAGCCCAGAATCATCCCACCTGAATCCCTGAAACAGGACTCCCCCAAAAATGCATGCTAGAAGAGACTCAGGGTTGTGGGAATATAGAAATACCTCTGGGAAACCACATCATCTTCGTAATGCCCTCATCTGGTGCCTCACATACACAGGAAATTCAAAACAACCATCCAAATAGATTATCACAAATTGAAAATATCTGCAGGCATTCAAATAAACTCACCCTCCCCTCTTCTGAGCAAATGAGATAATTTTATGATTACTTCCCTGTAAAATAACTTTGAAGAGCTACTTTATAATTATACAGTTACCCCTCGTTTGTCCACGCAGGTACCTCGAGGTACGTGTGACTGTTCACACGACTCAGAAGCACCATTCACAAACCAGGTTCTGCCAGGCTGAGATTTTACTGCTGCCAGCACTGACGTACAGCAAGCTTGAAAAAATCCCCCCGAACATCCAACAGCAGTTGCAATGTAACAGCTCTGCTGGAGAAATTATGCTGTCAGCTCAAGT
The DNA here is from genome assembly GCA_013398125.1 of Aegotheles bennettii. Classification (NCBI taxonomy): domain Eukaryota; kingdom Metazoa; phylum Chordata; class Aves; order Caprimulgiformes; family Aegothelidae; genus Aegotheles; species Aegotheles bennettii. The sequence continues at coordinate 970,333 of VZRW01013326.1, forward strand.
GAGTTTGACATTGCAGAGATATCAAAACACGAGCAAAGAGAAAAGTTTCATCAACAAAGTAATTACTCTTCTGGACTCAATGGAACCACAATTACTACACGGCGAGGTGGTGTCAGCTTATGCTGCAGAAAAAACTGCTCTGTAACACAACAGGGGCCTATGCAGAGATTGCTTTTCATATGGAAAACTCTCTTGGCAGTTCTACATTTTCTAAAAAAACCCCAAGGAACCAAAAAAGTCTGCGCCAACACCACGCACTGAACACCCACACATTTCTCCCTTTAAAATTACGTCGCTTTTAGCCAGAGACAGTTAAGTACGCACTGGGAATCACAGAGCACAAAGATACCCTTCTTCCACGCTTTCCCTTGGCATCTTTGTGAAACAAGCTGTGTGCTGGAGTGTGTCCCCAGGCGGAGCGGAGCAGAGGCGGTGGTGAGCCTGGAGAGCCCTGCAAACACCCCCACTGCTCCGGAGGTTTGCAGCAGGGAACGCGAAACGGCGAGAAAGAGAGTCCCGAGCTGACTGTTCCAGGCAACCTGAGGTTGTTCATACCTTGTGGCTCGGGGTTAACTGGGCAAAATCAAAATACAGAAGGCTGAGGAGGAGGCTTTGCCTCCCCATGCTGATGGCTGGGTGCTGCTCAAGGCTGCACCAGCAGTGCAGAACGGTTCACCCGAATGCCAGGATTCATTTCTGGGCTCGCCCCAGCACATCCCCTGTCCTGGAGCAGCATGCCCTGCCACAACACGTCCCCTCTCAGTGAGACCTGCCCCTTCTCTTCAAGGGGAGGGGATTTTCAGTTACACTTTTTTGGTCTGATTAAGTGGCCCAGAGGGAGACCATGGAGCACGGGGAACGTGGCAGCCCTGGTCACAGAACTGGTGACTCCAGCTTTGGGTGGACCTATCTTCCCCTCTATAATGCACGCTCCTGTCTGGGTTCAATTTATTTTCCCATCATCCAAACTGGATTTTTTTCTCTCTCCTCAACCCAGAAGGGAATGGAAAAGGCTGGAAGTATCACAGTGAAGAGATCCCTCACTTTCTATATCAGACATCAAAGCAGCCTGCTCGCAGGCTTCAAAGAGTCCCTGGGAGACTGCAGAACTACCGCGGGGTTGCTAACTTAAAGCAATTTCTGCTTAAATGAATACATCTCTGTTATGAGACAGCCACATACAAATTTTAATGTAGTATTATTACTCCACTATGAAGATACCTGCTTCAATAATTGAAAATTCCACAAAATGAATTGATTGTTAATTATCTTTTAGCTTTCACCTATACATTCCTGTAAGGCTATTACTGTATAAGCATGAGCACAATGACTGCACTGCTTCTACCTGACTAACGGCTGGTGGCATCCCTTCATTGGAAACACACACCCACCTCCTTGGGTAATTATGTGGAACAGGATTGTGGCCTTGGGCTCTGCCTGCTCAGTGTTTTCAATTAGATTTTGCTACAGAAGTACATATTAACATTAAAGGAGCATTACAATGCAGCAAGTGTGATAAACCAGATCAATGTTAGATGTACCTTATGCTTCTGTTGTTTCAAGAATCATAATCACCATTAATTTATGGTCTTCTGAGGAGTATCTAATTACTCTAATCACCTCTTATTTCACCCAGAGTCTGCACTTTTTGTGTTACCTAGCTTTAAATACCTGCCTTGACAACAGAGACAACACAGACCTGCAATTTTCCAAGTCCTACAGCCTTCTACTGGCTTGGCTGAAGTGAGAAGGTGCTGACAGCCAGGTGCTCGGAGGGGAGATCTCCCAGCCAGGATCAAGTGCAGTTAGAAATTCCTTTTCCAGAAGAGTCCTGACTTGGGAAGACGCCTCTTTGAAGAGTACAGGTTCCAGCTCCCACATGCTGCCCAAATCCTGGGTGATTATTTTCTGCCCCATTCGGATGGCCCCACCTTCCCCACCTGATGATCCCGTCCCTAACGCGGTCAGTGCAATCCTGAGGGCACTCTGTGTACCAGGGATGAGCACAGCCTGAGAACATACACAGAACAACACACACACACCCACCTTAAACTACCTTTCTGAGTGCTGCTAAAGTTGCTACACACCAGCTGATACAATGCTTCTAACTTGTAGTTTTTAGATCTGTGAAATGCTTTAGGTTTCTTCTGCACGCAAGGAACTCTTATTGCTGTTATTACTGTTATTATTGCATTCATCTCTGGAACACTCCAGTCTTTGCCTGGATGAACATTATACAAATTACTGATGGATAAAAATCCAGAATCATTATACAGTTCCAGAAATAAGTGAAAATTAAAGCTCTTACAACACGTTTAAATATACAGAGATGTTTTCCCACCACTCATTGTTTTCTACCCAGTGTACAAAAGCAATTACAAGAAACTTCACAGCAACACACACTAAGGTACCGCTTGAGTCTCATTTCTGGGAGCAGCAAAACTTCAGGGCATATTTAATCCTTTACAAAAGTGACTCGAAGTGCTTTTGAAATACCGAGGGTCAAATTCTGCCTGCAGAGGTGCAGCTCCATGGGTGTGGGATCACATTTGGGTGTCCCAGCACCACATTCCACTTCCTACACAATTGCTCTGCTCTTGACAAGCCTCAGGAACACCCCAGACCTTGCCCAGCCTTAGCAGAAAGCTTTCACCTGCCCATGGAGTTCCCTGCTCTGAGCTCCCACCTCTGAGGGATGCAAGTGGCCCAGGATGGCAGCGAGCAGAGCGCTGGCAGCAGCCCCTGGCCTCTCCAGCACACTGCTGAGGAGAAACCTGCGATTCCTTGGGATGAATGAGGTGTTTTCACACCCATCCCTAGTTGCTGGAGAAAGCAGGCTGGAAGCATGACTGAGAGCCCCAGCAGAAGGATTGCCCCTGTGCAATGCAAATCTGCTGACTGTTCTGCAGGAAGCACTCGGGAGGTTGCACAGCTGAGGAATTGGTGTCCCCCATCTGTCCCCAAAGTGTCCATGAGGACAGAGCCCTGGCTCCAGGCGTACAGAAAGACAGAATCATGATCTTTGCTTTCCATGCACAACTCTGCCATGACAAGCAGGAAGGTACATTTAAAGCTTGAGAGGAGGCAGTAATATTCTGAACCAGCCTGTCTTTCCTAGAGGTGTTGCCTCAGGCACATCCTGCAGAGCCACAAAGCAAAACACCTTCAAGGTTTCTTAAAAAATCCAGCCACCACCCAGAAGTAAATCTCTCATCCATCACACGTCTCCTCCTGAACCTTGCAGCCAAACAGCCTTCACCCATCTCCTGCTGGGAGACTCTCACCCATGCTCTGTGGGCACAGGCTCCACAGCATCGCAGCAGCCTCTGCTCACCGACCTGGCAGCAAACACTGCATCACCCCAGCCCTGACCAGCTCCAGCACTATCAATCTCCCAGCCTCTTCAGCATCAACCACCCTAACAACATTTTCTACCTAAGTTTTACTTTGGCTTCACCTTCCTGAGCCCCAAGTCATTTCCCGTCATGTCAGAGGTGACAGCCACACTGCTCTCTGCCGTACTGAAGCACCAGGCTATGGTAAACCCAGAGATTCCAGGTGCCCAAGTTCAGCCCACTGGAATTTTGCTTCACTTCTGCCTTTTTCTTTTTTTTTTTCCCCCCCGTTCTTGTTTCCATTTCCTTTTCTCTTGCAGCACCCTACAAGCAGAGGGAAGTGAGGCAGGCATTCCTGGCCAGGCCACCCAACCCCTGGAGCGATCAGCAAACACTGGGAAGCGATCCAGTCAGTGTTCTGATCTTTTCCCTGGGCTGTGCTCTCCTTCAGGAGTTCTTAAGAGCAGCTGCTGGAGGCCACAAGCAAGCTGTGCTCAGTGAGCGTGTGCTTGGTTGGGCATGAGACTTCCCACCGAAACGCTGGGGACAGAGGAACAAGCGTGCTGCAAAACATCAATGACTCCACAACTCAGAATCCCTGTGGCCCTCACTGCTTCAATGACATGGATGTAAACACTGATATCATTGTTTTTCAGGGTTAAATCATTAGTAGCAGTGACGTGTTACAAGCCTTCTGTGCTTATTTTTTGAACAGCAAGAACATCCCTTTCCACTTGGAAGACAAAATGAATGCAGAAGGTAATAAAATAAATCTTACTGAGAACTTTACTGAAAAGTTCCATGTTTAAGATTTTTTATTAGTTCTACAAAAATTAACTTGGAAACTCTACAGACACCTAAAGGTAGTCACAAGGGGGTTTAATAGACTTTCAGAGTAGTGCTCTTCTATACCCTGATAAAAATACAGGCCATTAGGATCATTTCCATAATAAAGGTTATCACCCAAAAAAATCCACTACTGTTTAAAGTCTAGATTTCAAAGAACATTTAATTTTCTCTCAATTAAAATGAAGCACTATGTACTCACTGTCAATAGCCCAGCACTCCATAAAAGTGGACTTTATTGTATACTCTTTTCTTGGAGGATCTCCAGAGCGCACAGCTCCAGCCTGGGGGGGCTGTCACTGAAATGAACTGAAGCTGCTTCGCAGTCCGGGCTTGTCTCAGGGCAGCTCTAATGTCAGGTCATTGTATTCCATGGCTTTGTCAGGGATACAATCTTGAGGCTGGATAAAATTCAGAACTTCAGCACCTGAACACGCAAGGTCCCTAAGGTAATGAAGCAATAGGCTAATGGAAAGCATATTAATGAGATAGATTAATATTTGTGCTTAATGAGCTTTATGCAGCTACTATTACTAGAAGGCTTCTTTAAACAAAAGCTGCAATTCATGACTGTCCTTGTATGAGCCCCAAATTACCGCAGATTCAAAGTCCCATTCCCTCTGAGCCTCAAAGCCTGATTTTTCTCCACCATCCAACAGTCTAAAACTCCAACAAATGTTGCATTAAAATCCTAATAACTCCAAAATCCACATATGAAGAGTTGCTATAGCAACTGTCATCTCAAGCCTTCCCAGGGGAGAAAATAAATGTGTGTCCTACCTGGTTAATCGGTATTTGTGTTACCGAGAATTGAAGGGTAACTTTGTTTCACCAAAAAGTAGAACATTCATTGAAGTGCTGCAGTGTTAATGTGACATTATTTAATCTGAATAAGAATCTACTTTGAACGTGCCTTCAAATTATAGTATTTTCTAACATTGAATACAATAAGTAAAAACCTTGCTGCTAAATATACCTGACTTGCCCTGCTTATTGATTTGAATAAAATGGGCATTAAAAAAATAGAGAAACGGGAAGGGAAAGTGGAAGAATGGATGGAATTAAGGACTTCAAATTTCATAGTGTCTACATCACAATTAGAAAAATCCCACAACCAAAGGTTTGTGCAATCTGGATGCAGAAATAAGCTGATGTAAAACAACGACTGCATGGCCAACCTTTCCCCACTCCCCTCCAGGGTGACTAAAGCTCCCAAGCAGGAAGACCACACTGGCTGAGAAACCATCAACACTCACTCAGAGTTGTGTTTATAATTGTTTTTAACTTGAAAAAAGTCCTGGAAATAGTTCAAGAAAAAAAATCCCACTTGGAGAATGCATTCAGGAGCATGCTGACAGTTATTACTAGCTTGTAGACATACGCAGAAATGTATTATTTTAATCTTAGCAATTACTAAATAAAAGTAATCGCAGCTACGAGGCAATAAAATCTCTGTGAAATATATAATGATGACATATCCCTCTATATTAGTTCAATGACATAATTTGAGAAAATAAGATCTTAGGGGAATATGCAACATACAGAACTGCATCTGTACATAGTTAAAGAGCACAGATACAGACTTCAAACCTGCCGAGACAATGATTTCTTTTAGTCCAGTGGTTATAGCTCTGGCAAGTTTCCAAATTGCACTCCTCCTTCAAAACCTGAAGAGCCCCCTCGCAGGAAGCCATCCCTCTGCACATCCTAACAAGGGATGCTGTGGGTCCCAGGGCAATGCCAAACGCACCCTCCAATGCTGCAAAGCAGTGCTAGGTTTGGGGCAAGCCAAGTGCCCAAGTGGATTCTCGCACGTCTGCTGCATGAAGCAGACTGATGTTCAGGTTTGCCATTAAAGGGACCTAATTTTGCAGTATTACATTCAAGGGACTCAGGAAATTTAATTTAAGCAACAGTATATGTATGGTAATTCTAAATAACTGTAGAAGAGAACAGTTTGTGATCTCACAGGCCTCCATAATCAGCACACATACCACATCGATTTAACTACAGAGGCTTCTTCTCCCCTTCATGTTGCTTTCACCATGAAAGTATTACCTCTGGAAATCCACAACAGCTAAGTTTTAAAAATATTTACATTACCAAAGAGACTATAAAAAGAAAGCCAACTGTTACTGCCACCTATGAATTGATGTTCCCAAGCTGTGTTCGAGAAAGCAGAGCAGGGCAGAGCTCCCCATGCACAGGGACAAGGATGGGGACTTGGCCCAAACCTCTGGTCCTGCTCAGCCCCAGCAATCCCTGAGTTATAGGCAGAAGCAGGTAAGCAAAGTACAAACTGATTAATAACCAACCCAGAGGCTGCCAGGGCCAGTTAATCTCCAGCACAGGGCAGCGTGGGGTGCAGCTCCCCACCAGACACATCCCCACATCCCTCCCCATCCTTTCATTTCCCTACTCAAGAATTTTGACTCAATCTGGCTGATTGATTCAGCCGTGCTCCTCCTGACCTTACAGAGCAGTCCCTGCTCTTTTCAAGTGCCGCTCTCTATTGACTCTCCGTGACTCCTGTAATTGGTTTAACCGCTCCTCGAGGCCGCTTTGTTCCTGATAAGATACCCACACACCCGTGGAGAATTTACAATAGTTTTGTTGTCAAAAACAATTACAGCAGGAGTGTCAAAGCAGCGTTTCATCCCTACAGTCCCTCTCCAGACATGCGGGTTAACAAGTGAAGCAACACCCAGGCAGGAGCTGGGCAGCAGGTGGGGATGGACGCCAGCCTCTGTCCTCAACCCCAAACCCCACTGGTCCTTCAGCAGGCAATGGGTTTGGTCATGAGGAGCTGCTCAGAGTTGAACAGTAAGTGATGCCCTCCTCTCTACAGGGACTCCTCTCTCTGTGTAGTGGCTTTCTACCAAACACATACCGAAGGAAAGATCTTTCTTGAGCAAAAACATGGCACGATTGCAGTCCCAGTGCTGTGTCCTGGGACTCAAAGGTTACACCAGCATTTTAGAATATATACTAATCACAAAAACCCCACCCCGAAGCACAACCCCAAACCCTAGTGGGCAGCAGCGATTCCCGGGCGTGGAGTGACGGCTCTGTGACCACTGCAAAGCTGAAGGAACTCCAAGGCTGGTGGGAGGCAGCAAGGACACCCCTGTCCCACACTCACTGGGAACTGGTGTGCGGCGCTACCAAACTAAGCCTATCAATTAGAAGTGGCCATGTGTTTTACGAACTTTGACAGCAGACAAAGACCCTGAGTAAATGTGAGCTGCACAGAGGTCAGGAATTTGCTTTTTCCATGTGCCATCTCCCACACAGGGAATGTTTTATCTCCCTCCTGTAGCACACACTGATAGCCAGCTTTCCTCAAACCACACCAGTGCTGCAAACACTACTGCTCAAATTATTATTTGCCTCTTATGAATTACTTGCAGCATACTTCTAGTTCTTTCTGGTTGTTGTTGTGGTTGTTATTTTCTGCAATGAACAAGGTAGGTATTTTCAATATGCTTTCTACCCGACAACATTACGCTCGTATTTATCGATAAAACGAAATAAATCCATACAATGAAAATCACAGTGTTATATATAACACTATTTCTCAGTTTAAAAGATTGTGTTGCATGAGATTTTCAGCAGGTGCAATTTCCACTTCAGCACAGACATGTGCGGCTAAGCTTAAGCACAATATTTTCCAGAGGAAATATCCGACAGAAAATGACTAGCAAGCACAAAAAGTACAATCCCCTCACCCCCACCCAAGGGAAGAGAGAAGAGAAGAAAGCAGAGCAGCAAAGCTCCTGCAGCTTGATCTCTGCCTACAGCAGGAGCGGGTACAAGCCCCAGCAGCAGAGCCAGATTTGGCACAGCGAGCTGGGCAAAGGCAACACAGGCACTGCCTGCCAGCACCTACAGGCTGTGGAGCCCCAGGGACCACCTATAGGGGCTGTAGGTGAGTGCATTCATGCACCCTGCACGCACGCCCCTGACACAGGTAGAACCATGCTGGCCAGTTTGTTGGACAAAACACCACAGCTTTCAGTCCCAGGGATTGCAATCAGCCCCAGCAGCACGTAAGGAGCTCGGGCTGGGGCGGCTGCAGGTCCTGAAGTCCCCTGGCCCCAGTGTCCCCTGGCCACAGGAGATGTTGGCCATCCCCCTGGCGCTGGCTCCGTGGGATGTTCCCCTCGGCGGGAGCACAGCAAAGGGAAGGGTGTTTACTGTGCCCAGTACCCTCTCCTGTGCTCTGTGTGACACTGAGCTAATCACCACCCCCTTTGCCATCCCACACAAATTTGTACAAGAGCCTTATGCTTTCAAACAAGCAGAGGGTAATTCACCTCTGTGACTACATGGAAACCTAAAGCTTTTGCTACTGAATGATTTTCAATGCTGGCAGCAGCCTTTGAAATTCTTTGGGTCCTTCTATCATCTATTAAATCTTTGCAGACAACAATTTCAAGCACTTCATCTCGGCCAGCTGTGAGCCTGAAGCATCCCCAGGCGAGGAGCACAAAGCTGCCCTGCGCTCCCTGCATCAGACCACAGCTACAGACGGGCCCCACCACGTCTAAAGCTGCTTATGCTGCTTCTTATCTCTCCCTCGACAGGGAGAGCAGAGGTGTTTGAAACATTTGTAAGGCTTGCCAGACCTCCTTTCCAGCTGAAATTAATTCCCTTCAGGGATGCAATGGCTGCCTGCAAAGCCCATTGCAGAGGCGAGATGATAGTGAGAACCTCCATTACCTCTGCTCCCCCCCAGGCACCCCCTCTTCCAGCAGCAAACCGAGGCCAAAACAAACTGCAAATCCCTGACGGACCGACCTCCTGGATTGCAAAAACAAAGCTCTGGTGGGAGCATCTTCCTATGGAAGAGACCTGTAGCCAAAGCATGGACCTGCCCAACCAGCACCAACATAGTCCTGCAATTTGACATCAATAACCTGTAAGTTTAATGCAGTGTCAGTCTAGTCTCAGCAGCTGGAGCTCAGGACAGACTTATTCACCCTGTAAATGTATCTGAGGCTGCTATTTGGGAAGCACAGCACTCATCAGAGCAGGCACCACCCTCAGTGCTGAGCTCTAGAAGTGCAGGAGTCTACCTGATGATTTTTTGACAGTTTTTTTGCTTACACCTTGTATCCAAAATGATTTAGTTAAGAGATGCCTCCTCCTGGACAATATGACAGCTAATTCCCAGTTATCCTGCTGAAAAGATGCAATTGAAATGGATGCAACAATAAAACGAATGGCTAATATGATTGCTATTGATCCTTTGCCTGTTTATCAAATGAAGAGCCCACCAGCTCGATGGAGAAGGAAAATAGTGCTATACATTGCACATGTCTCAGTAATGAGCTGACTGGATTGCTCGTTTGAGAATCTATGTAAAGCTGAACATTAGGACGTGATTTATAACTGCAATGAATCCTGATACAGCAGATGCACGCGTGTTCATCTCCACCTACCTTTTCGGCTGACTGGGCAGTGCCAAAAAATATTGGAATGAAGGCAAGCCATACTATACAGGTAGTGTACATAGTGAATCCAATGGGTTTAGCTTCATTAAAATTCTCTGGGACACCCCGAGTCTTGATGGCATACACAGTACACGTAACCATTAGAAGAATGCTATAACCCAAGGAACAAATGATTTGTAGATCCGTAATGTCACATTTGAGAACTCCTCTGGCTTGGTCGGGGTTCATAGTTTTCTGCTCATCATAATCTATGATGATGTTGGGTGGGTCAACCGCAAACCAAATAAAGACACCTAGAAGCTGGACAGATATCAAACTCGACGTGATCGCCAGCTGCGATGTGGGGCTTATGAGCCTGGGTGCTGTCACTGACTTTTTGCCCTGTTCAAATATGCGGTAGATGCGGTTTGTTTTAGTTAACAGGGCTGCATAGCTGATGCACATCCCTAGGCCCAAGAAGATTCGTCGGAAGGAGCACACGGCCACGTCTGGCTTGGCGATCATCAGAAAGGTGATTATGTAGCACAGAAATATCCCTGTTAAGAGGACATAGCTGAGTTCCCTCCCAGAAGCCCGGACGATGGGAGTGTCGTTGTATCTGATGAATGTCGCCATGACAAAAATGGTGGCAATAATTCCCAGCATAGCCAAGAAGACGGGTATCACAGCCCAGGGCGAGTGCCACTCCAGCTTGATGATGGGTATGGAACGGCATCCCGTGCGGTTCTCGTTGGGCCGCTCGTTGTAGGAGCAGAGCAGACAAGTCACCTCGTCAGCCTGGTACTGGTAACCATCACAGAGCTCGCAGTGCCAGCAGCACGGCATTCCCTTCACCATCTTCTTCCTCTCACCTGGCTTGCAGGGCAGGCTGCACACCGAGGACGGGACCTCACGCACCCCTCTGCCCCACTGCATTTCATCGATCTACAAGACACATGAAATAGAAAGGGGGTGGTTATTTAGATGTCACTGTCACACAGCCTGGGTGGGAAGGGAAGAGAGGGGGACCAGGAGGGAACCTATAACAGAGAAAACCAAAAGCATAAACTTTATCTGTGGTAGACTCCTGGGAAAGCCCCAGGAACCACACACACCAGTGCCTGCACATGGGACTCCAATGTATGACACCATTTACCACCTTCATTTTCATTTTTATCAGTAGCTAATTGCAGTGGAATGACACACACCATCAGATAAAACAGTAGAGAGTGAATCTCTTTGTTTCATGACAATGAGTAAGAACACTGTGATGGCTTGAGGGGAGGCAGACATTACATCCACAAAACTGCTTTCCACGCCTCGAGAGCTTGGGGCTTCTTTCCACGACCAGGACAAGAGATCTCCCTTCTTGGAACTACTACTGACTGGGTTAATAGCTTAAATGATGTGGAAATGTGTCTTATATAGGGCATGGAATCAGTGAGAATGTGGCAAGATCTGCAATACGAGCCATGTAAAAATATGAAGGACAAAGAAAACAGTGAGCAATGAAAAATGCAGTAATTAGATAATCATTCATTTCAAAGCCACACTCTGCTTTTGAAATACCATACATGCTTCTGGGAATTCAAATTATAAATGATTATATTAAATAAGTGGAAAGTCTCACTTGTTCTGCAGTCTTAAGAAACCTAAGCTCCAAAGCATGTGCACAAAGGCTCCCAAGCACTGCAGAAAATTAGACTCACAAATCATTTCAGAATATTCCATTCTAAAGCACGAACCAGCTTCCAGGAACGAGAGGTTTAGCATTGGAGCCCCCTTGAAATAGCACAGACTGGAACCGCTGGGAAGGTCCTGACCAACTCATTGCACCAGTTACCAACTCAGCTGCTCAAAATTCCAGGAGCTCCAATGGCTGCTCTGTGTGTGTGTGCCTTTTCCAAATATAAAACCTGATCTCCTGGGACAGATGTGAGTAAGTGTTATTACAAACAGAAATTCAGCTTTTCTTTTTTTAAAGTTACTGAAATGCTTACGAGCTCCACTATTTTCCCTACAGCTAAAAAATCTCAAGAAGAGTTTCATGAATCAGCTGCCTTGATTATTAATGTATTTAGGAAGACTGGGATTTGCAAGTCCTAAATTGAGGGATTAAGTTGCACTTTCCTAATTTGATTCAAAATAGATCCTGTATCATCTTCATTTCACAGATCTGAAAAAAACCCCCTGAAGTCACACACTGCTCAAGTGCTGTATTACCAAGTCTCTGCTGTGAACGTTATAAAAATAATCCCTCAATAACAGATATTCTCGAGGTCTGCCATGGCTTGAGAAACTTCATTAACCTTTAATATTCACAATTTATTCTGAAAAAAAAAGAGAAAAGAGAGAGATCCATGAACTCTTCTTTCACACTGGGCTGGGCTGAAGGGATGTGGCTCACAGGAGCTGAAGGAAAATTGATGATGAAGGAGAACACAGACTCATTTAATTGCCCTGGTAAATGGCAGTTTGCTCTTACTGGAAGCCCTTACAAGGAGCCAGGAAATCCATTTCTATGCCTGACTTTGTCACAGCTCCAACTCAGAAAGGCTCACAAGCCCTCTACAAATCTGGAGTTAATTCCTAGGCTGTGCGTGTGCCTCCCAAGAGAGCTGGAGTAAGCTGGCACGCAGGGGTGTGAGTTGCTGCAGAGGCACAGGAAAAGATGTGAGCAGGGGGGAGAAGCAAAGAGATGGTGAGGAAAGAGAGCCAGGGCCAAGGCTGCTGACCTGTAAAAAATGGCATGAAAATGTCATGGCAATTCCTTACAAAACCAAGAGACAGACAGCTTGCATCTTCTTTCGCTCTTCCCAATCGCTGATTTGTATCCTGCCCTCTCAGGAGTAGGCTGAGAAGGGTGACTATAACTTACCTGTACAGCCAGAAAGTGGGAGGCATCACTCCTGTCCAGAGCCTCCGTTTTCTATCGTAACTGTCACACACAGAAGGTACTCGATGCCCTTTACACAGCATGCACTGATAGGGATTAAAAAGGCATCCTAACTGCCTGGATTTTGACCCATCCTGTGATGAAAGGGTTCTCCCCAATTTTCTGCATGCCAATATCTCCCAGAACCACAGGATTATTAACAACGTGTGCTCATATCCTCACTCCCCCCTTTTGACTAGGAAAGCACAAATTTCCATATTCTCAAATGTATTCCACAGTGTTGCTGGGTAGTTGGGACAGCCTAAAGGTGCTTCATTCTGTGCAGATACTGTGTGTAAAGAGATAAATAGAAGATCAGGCAAAATTATGGAAAGTCCTTTTTCTGCTCCCCTGGGACGACACCACGATAACTCCATATCTCTGGCCTCAAAGATCCACAGCATTTCTGCTGCTGCTGGCGAGAAAATTAATGATGCAAACTGCCTGTCAGATAAAGCACGTGGCACCAGAGCCCCGTGCTGGGAGACCAGAACCTGAGTCAAGCTAGGAACACTTCCCCCACTTGGAACCAAGTATTTTAGAAACATTTTTTGTCTTTGAAATGAATTCTTGTTTCACAGTTCCTTTCAGAAATGCAAACAAAAGCAATAAAAGGTTTATCTGGATTTGGCTGCCTTAGGATTGTGCCTGGTGTACGTTTTTTCTGTCCCCCCCTTCCTCCCTCCTTCCTCTTTCCAGCTTTTACTGCAGTTTCCTTGAAATAATTTAGCTTTTGAAAACCTGACTCTACAAAAGACTTCTATTGTGGCAAGTAATGGTTATACTCAGCCATTTCTTGCATTTACTTAAATCTAAATCTGCTTGTACTCAGTGACTTTCTCCTGCCAAATCTGAGAAGGATGCAAAACTTAGAGCACACTGGGTGTCCTATGTCTTGAAAAATCACATTGCCACCCATCATCCACTTATCATCATATTAATAGGAACATCTTCAACGGTATAATGTGCAGACTGATGCTATTATAGTTCATCCACTGATTATCTGATCTGATAAATGGGGAAAAAATCCCTCACAACTGGTTCATTGTAGGACATTCAAATCAACTGATGAAAAAAGAACTTCAAAGTTGGCCATGCTCCATGGTACTTGTGTCCAGGAGAGCCACTTGCTGCAGTGGGACAGTGTTTTGCCTTACCATCACAGTACAGAGGGGAAAAAACAAAAACAAAAAGCAAAAGCAAGCAAACAAAAACAGAAAAAAAATAAAAATTACAAGGCTCCCTCCCAAGCCCAGAGCTTCCTCACAACCCCAGGGCCAGGCACATCCCTCCTGGTTAGAGGTTAACCCTAACACTTGTTTTCCCCAAGCTCTCCCAGCTCCTACGTATCGCCCAGTTCACAAAAGCCTCCAGGCTAGGGGATGGGCTCCATTTCCAATATAAATTCTCATTATGTTCACTACAGAACTAACATTAACAAGAAATGCTTAGTCTGCCTCATAAGGCCTCACATAATTGTTCATTTTAATGATTAAAGTGACTCAGTATATGTATATAATTTAAACATTGCCGCTTGTTTCTCGCTACCAGAAACATTTCTGTAATAAGCTATTTGTTCTGAACTATGTTGTTTCATGCAATGTTTGATTAAAATAAAAATCAGTACAAAAATAATTACATTAGTGATAATTAACCTACTTGGGAGAAAAATAGCCACTTTCCCTGATACGACTTTCATAACAACTGTGCCATTAATTTCACAGACACATTAGAAAACAATTGCGGGGGATTGGGTTCAGATTTATTGCCACCTTTACAGATTACTTTTAGACTCCAGTTACTAAGTCAGCAGTTCAAACAGTTTTTGTATATTCAACTTTACAGATTGCAATATTTGCATGACTTAGCTCTCAGGGCTTAGCCATTAATGTCTTGTAATTAGTTTCCAAATCCAAGGCTTTAACGTGGTAATGGTTTTAAGCTAAGAATATGTCAATAACACGTAGGCAACAGAACCTGCAAAATATCACCCGAAATCCCTTCAACAGATAACAGCAACAAGAAGGCAGACGACCAGAGAAGGATGGGAAACTGCTCCCGTCCTCACTCCACACCCCATGACTTGCCCAGACACTGCTGGTAAGGTGCTTCACCTCACACTGTCCTTGCTTTCGCTCCCCTGCTGGCAGGGGGTGCACAAAAAGCCTTCAGAGGAGCCCAAAGCCCGCAAGGTGATGGAGGCAAAGCATCCCCATGGTTTTCTCTCGTGACAAACAAATCTGTGCGTTCTGAGCAGCTCACCTGGTTCCTCCCATGGGAGTAGGATGGGGCTGCTCAGTGCGGGAGAAGCCCGGCACCCTGGGAGGTGCAGGGATGCTGCCTGGGTTTGCATCCCCAGTGCCTGCAGGGCCAGCACACCAGTGTTTCACTGGGTAACTGGGGGAGGCTTGAGCTGAAATGCTGGACGCCAGCCACCTATCTGTATTTTTCTCTAGTTAGAAAACTCTAATTTCATTTTAACACCTTTAATATCTGCAGGTGCACACAGGAGAGGCTCCCTCCCTTCCTCCCTCCTGCTCCGCTCACACTGAACGTTCAGCTGTGTGTTACTTGTCATCAGTTCTTGCCACCTAGAGTAAAGGACAGTTGGTATTTGGGGACAGGTATAAAAATCTGCATAACATCTGCATCACATTTTATAGAACACATTAAATTAATCACGAGTCAAACTTCAACTAAAACCTCACTTTTGTTCCTACCCTGTAACTCCTTTTTGGTGATCTCATAATAAGCAGTTCTTAACCTACATATAAACCTCATCTACTCATCTCTTTCCTTTCCTGATCTTACTTTTTCTTAAATTTAATATTTGTCACAATTTTCTACCAATTTTACCTGCTTTAAGGGCACCAGAAGCAAGTTACACTGAGAACTTGTAACAACATCTATAATGAGATTCAAAGGCTATTTGTTCTTCATTAAAGCAAGGACATTTTTAGCACCACTCTGATACAGAGAAAAATGCTTAATCTACAATTTTTGCAAAAATGCTTATTATCACACATTTTTGTTGACACACAATAAAACTTCAAACTAATTATTTTAATGGTTTTATATATGGCTACAGCTTTGTGTTGTCTTCTCACTAATGGAAGGGGGTGGACCAAGGCTCTCCAGGATTCATCCTGCATCCCCCGCATACTTTCTTTAATTCAAAAAGAGCACGTACTTGCAAACATGCATTGATAATACACAATTCTTATCTATTTAAGTTGATAGGTTAGAGTAAATCTATCTTCTGAAAGCAGAGGCAATCTAAGACAATTGCAATTGCTCATGGATTTAAGCAAACAAAATCAAATATTCCAGTGTTTGTTTCTAGCAGATTTCTGACCCTCAGCAACTGGCAGGTTTAAGTCCTAAATAACAATGGATAACAATGCCACGTCTAGAAGCAAATCCAGCAACTCTGCCTTTCTCCTGAAATCTCCTTTTCTGAGTTAGTTTTCATGGTATAGTCAGGAGCTGACCTCACCCACGTTTTGAGAAAAGGATTAGCCCTTTCTGTTTATTTATCTCTACTTATGAGCTAATAACTTTTTCCCCTGTTATTCATGACTGTGAAAAAAGGAATACATCTGCCCAATCTGATGTGCTGCTTTCAAAAGGGTAATAACTAGAGATGTACCCAATGGCACGTGTGTAACTTGGATAGCATTTATCTTGAAGTGTCTGCCAACTCAAAAGGCTTTAGTTTATTTATCCTACTAATTCCCAAGCTGATTCAAAGACCAGTATTTGCTAGGCAAATTATTTGGTCCTGGCTTTCCCTTTTTAAAGAATCAGCATCAATGGTACAGTAATTTTCTCATCATGTCTAGCGTGCACGGCATAATGACATGCAGGCCAGGGAAGAAAGATGAAAGAAATAAAAATTCTGAGTGAAACTCAGTACCTACCTCATTTAGGCCCTAACTGGATTCATGCAGTGTTATTAATACTATTAAATTATTTTGCTCAGGTTATACTCAGTCAGTCCCTAAAACCATCCTGTGATCCACGATCATTGTATGATAATGGTATTGGTCTGGCTGAAATTCCACTAAAATTCTACAAAAAAAAAATTAAAATAAAAATCAGAGGGCTTTTGGGGGGTTTGTTTGGATTTGATTTTTTGTTTGTTTGTTTTTTTGCATTCTCAAGCAATAATAACACAAACCTTTGCTTTCCTCCCTTCCCACAACGATCCCTTCCCATCTCTTTGGAAAGCAAAAGGAGGACTGGAACTGGTCACTTATTCCCTCTACTCAAGCACCCCAAATATTTAATTGCAAGCCACGCTCCCAGCCATGCACTTCCCTTCCATTGCAGGGAATTTTCCTCCCCATGAACAGGTCAATGCTTTCACTAAATCCACGGAGAGCATCCCAGTGCACTCCCCTCTCCCCAGGAACAGCTGGCAACGGGAGGTGGGATTCGTCCAGGAAAACGGGAGAACCACGTGTAAAGATCCCACATCCTGAATAAACTCAAGCCTCACGTGACAGGGATCAAGGGAAAAAGCCTGTACCACCTTTTCCAGTTGCATTTTTGAAAGGCAAATGGCCCCAAGCTCTGCTTTTGCAAAGAGGTTCAAGTCTGTAGTACCCTTGGCCAGCCTGCCTAAAGGCAGGCACTGCAAGAATGGAATAAAATATCTAATCATGGTTACCACTGGGAGCCAGATGCTCAGATGCCACTTTTAATGGTCAAATACATATCCTCCACACCATTAAACAGTGCAATTACCAAGTAAACAAGGTTGTTTCATGGGAATCATTTAATGCAGCATTTTCATATAAAATGTGTGTTTTCAGATTAGTGGAAGAAGAAACAAATAAAAAAAGGAAAACAAAGCAAATAAAGGCTTCTCCTCAAGTTTTAAGAGCAGGCTAAAGACCCTTTTCAGCTGTTTATTTGGGGCCATTATTGCCTATCGTGTGAATGATTAGCTGGAGACACATTAAAATGCACACTATATACCCGGTATTATAGTCTCGCTGCAAACCCCATCAAATTCCTACAGAAATCAGTACTCAGGGACATCTAAAAAAATGATTATTTTTGACCCATTCAATACATGTACTCTGGCAGGAACCTTTATGCTTTGCTTAAATGTTAGAAACGCTAAGGACCGTTCACATGGTTCTAATGCGTGCAGAGCTTTTAAAATACCCATTATGGGTTTTCCTTCTCCCCTCTAAAGCAAACAAGAGCAATGTTACACAATCATAATAATTTCTGTTCTGCTATCCTTGGCACTTACATCTGTATGGTAGCAAAATTTCATTTTTTAAAACCCAGCTGGATTATGTTTTCAACTGACAAAAATAACTTTAAGCCAATAGTTCCCATATGTGTTAATACAATACCTTAAAAGAATGCTACATGTAAATTCGAGAAATAAAACCAGAGGCAAATAAGCAAGGCTTCAGCTGCTGTTAATCAGCACAGGACTGCTGGGGTGACGGGAGGATGCCAGCCCACATCTGCAGAGATCTCCCCCGCTAAAAGCTCAGGCAGTAAAAGCCCAGCAGCCTGTGATCCTGCTCACTGCCAGGCTCTGCACATGGAAAGCATGCCTCAATCCTCCAAACGTGGGCATCTCAACATAAACCACCACGTGTTTCATTCCTCCTCTGCACACAAGCACAATATTAGAAGTCTGTTTGCTCCTTGTGTCGGGGTGCATCGCTGATTTGCACCTCCCTGCAAGATTTTGCTAGACATTCCTGTGGGTCCCCACTGGCCCCAGAGCACCCCGACCTCAGGAAGGGGAACACCAGGCACTCAGAGACTCGGATATTGAACAAAACCCTTCTACCACCCCAGACAAACTGCACGAGGAAATAGTAAGTGGATAAGAGGAGACATTAAAGGCAGAGGTGACAAGAGCCTCAGTAGCTGCCCTGCTGCACTGTTAGACACAAACCTCTGCACTGGCGTCCACTACCTCCAGGACAAAAGATTACACTTATTTTGCAAAGGAAAAGACAAAACTTCAATGTGTTCAATCTAGAAGCAGAAATTCAATCCCTGTTTTGCTGATGGTTCTTAGATTCTCCCTCTTTCCCAGGCACAGCCTTGGCTTGCCATTGCCTACCGTGCCAATCGCGTGTCTCTGTGTACCTTCACCTGCAATTCACTCACTTAAATAGAGAGAACATTTTCCATCCAACTTCCTTTGCCAAGGCAAGGATGAGATGCAAACATAAAAGCTGCTCCAGCACCTCCATGAGATGACCCAGCACAGAAGCAGCCAACTTCACCCTGACCGAAGTCAGAGCCTGTGGGTGCTGCAGCTTTACAGCAGAGCCCTGGGGGGTCCCACCAGGCTGAAACACAGCAGGAGAGGATGGAAAAGTCTGACAAAACCACAGCTAAAGACCACAGTGGATCTAACTAGAAACCTGAGCTTTTCACTGGGTCACCTGACAGGTATTTGCAGAACACCGAGTGCTCATGCGCTGCTGGACAATTCTCTGAGCCCTGCTCTCTGCTCTCAGAGCAGCTCCTTGGTGAGCAGAACAACAGAGTTTTCCTCTACACAGCTGGGTGAACTTCTCCAAACACAACAGAACACATCTGTCATTGAAAAGCACTTTTCCATTTTCAGGGATTAAAAAAAGAGCATTACATACCCTCAATAACACACAAATTATACCAGCACCAAAAGCAACCAAACCTGTTCATTATCCATAAAATATCTCAGCAAGGTATTTTCTCTGGAATATATTTGCCAACAAAGATACATTAGACTTGCAAAAAAGGATTTAAAGAAGTGATGTGTAGGAGCAAAAGCATCACCTAGTTTAAAAACACAGTGATTTAGTTTTTGACCATCTATTCCCTGTGTTACTCACTCTGACAGTGTAAGCCTGCCTGCCCACGGCCTCATGGGTGTTTAAAAGAACACGAGATGAAGCAAGTTCTGAAGTCACCAAGTCTTCTGCTAGGTAATTTTTTTCCTTTACAGCTTTTATGAGCTTCTGGTTTTTTTTGCTTCTGTTTTTTTCCCCATCTTTGAAAAGATGTGTAATACATCTCGGCCATTCTCTCACTCTGGTTTCTCTTAGCATTTATATCCCTACAAACATTTTACCTTGTGACATTCTCAGACCTGGAGGAAAACGACACCGATGCTCAGAGTTGCCAAAAGCTGATATAGCTTAATTCCCTTTGCTTTGCCTAAGGTAGCACAGCCCCTGCCGGATACATTACTGCCTTGGCAAAGCGGGTCAGTAACAAAGAGGAAATGACATTTCACGTCTTTAATTCCAAGCCTGAGCCAGTACTGAGAGTGAGGTGTAAGATTTAACTATTGCCTTCCTATTTTTATATAGCAAAAATTTATATAGAAAGCTCAGCTCACGGAATAACTTTGCTTTTTGAAAAAAAAATAATCAATTTTCCATGATTTCCCAGTATGGCAGGAACAGGCAGGAAAGGGATCCACACCACTCTGGCTTTTCTCTTCATGGATTATTTTCTAATTGTGCAGATGGTGGGGACTGATCGCTGTGGGCACTCGTTCTCCTGTAGGGTTCTGCTGTGCTACTCACACCCAACCCAATCAAAACCTCCTAATGCTTGAATTCTCCCAGTTACTTTCCTGCCACGCTGGCAGGGTTCCCAAGTCCCTTCCCAGCAGACCCTACTGCTGGCCAACTGCACAGGCCACCCGCGGGTCCCAGCCATGACTGCACACTGTCCAGATCCCTGCCAATGCCACGCACCCCACAGCTTTCCAGCACATCCATGGGGATGTCAGTGCCGGCACCACCGTGCTGCTCCCTCCATGTTCTGGTTTAACTTGGCATTACATGCTAAATGTTTGGCACGAGTGTCTTGGAGGACACTTTGAGACATGCTCCAAGACTCTCTGGGTCACAGCATGCACTATCTGAGAGCTTTTTCAAAGGCAGCATAGGTACAAGCAGGATTATCTGCATTTATTGATGATCTGCAACGAGTTTAGCTCTCTTCTGTGGTACACAAGTGCCACTTGATTCACATGGTTACTATCCTGCATTTCAAGGTTGTGCCCTTACCCCAGTAACAGTTATTTCCAGCAGCCGTTTCTAACCGTAACGTGTCCAAGCCATCTGCAGCACCACACACCGCTTCGCTTCCATTCCGAGAGCACTTACCAAGTCAGGCTGCAGTCACAGCTTGTGAGCAGGACCTACGTGATTCCACCCCCGCAGCCTGTTCACACACGTTCTGGAGACCCCGTGGAGGACTAAGGAATTAGCATATGGCCATTCCGCGGGCCACTGGTTTGAAAAACACCATTCCAGTTGGCTGATGGTTAATTCTGCAAGTTAATGTGATTAAAGGTGTTTGTGCTGGTCATGGTTGACATGAGCAATGAAAGATTACAGAATCTAATGACAGAACAAAATAAACAACATCTATTATTATAGTATACATGATAGCTATTGACAATGTTTGGCATGGTGACTTGTTAGCCAAAACCTGTAATTGGGATGTGGTTTAGTAACACCAGTGTGATTATTCACCTTTAAATCTCTAAGTGGAGAGCAGACAATCTGGCTGACACTCATGGAGACAGAGCCCAGCCATGGTGAAGGGCTTTGCCAACAGCCTGCAGGCCTTTCTGGAAGGACTTTGCATTGAGTGGTGTTTGTGCTGGGAGATCATTCCCAGAGCCATGGGTGAGACTGCTGCCATGTGTCACCCCGTGACTATTTGATGTGACACTGAGAAGCAGGTGGAGATCCAGGAGCAGGGTCAGGGGAGCAGAAGATGGAGAGTGTCAGTGATGGTGACACGGAGCAGAGGGGCCAAGGTAGGTTTATCTCAGCTCCATGGGGGGTAAATGCCTGAAGAAACAACCAAGAACTCTTAAAGGTAACATAAAAATAGTTATTTTGGGGCAGAATGACATTTCCAAGGAGTGCCTTGAGAAGATAAGGAGTGCCCTTGCACTCGGACATGGCCCCAGGTAAGGCCAGCGTTGGCAGCAGCTGCAGCTGCAGCTCACCAGGCCAAGCATGGGCTGAGCAATGTTTCCATGGAGGAGAAGTAGCCTGCATTAAGTTACTTTCTGAAAATGTCAATGAGGCCACAGTGGCTAAAATAATTCTATTTTTTTAGCTATCAGAAACGCAGTTACTTCTGGATACAACTCCACATGTGCCAATGTGCTGTGATGTACAGCTAATTAAATCTAAGGGTTTAGCCAATTTCATTAAAAATGTAAATGGTGGTAATTGTCAACAAGTGTCTGCACTAGCTGAGAGCCCAAGGTTCTACACTGACATATGAAAACATACTAATCTTGCTTAATACTTAAAATCTTATTTTTAAATAACACCCTGGCCTCATTTGCTGAATTTGTTTAATGAGAGTGTCTAACAGCTGAATAATGCATACCTCCTCACAACCTCACAAGATTTCAGGCTCCAGGCTGTAATAGAGATGTTTTATCTTTGTACCAGCTTCTCATTACAGCCTGTAACAGGAATAGGAAATGACACTACAAGGCCCAATTTATGTGACTATAGCAGAAATGAGAAAGGAAATTGATACCAATTTTTATCTGTCTTGACGTAAACTTTGAACCATGATTTTGAGCTTACTCAGATGTTGCAAACCAAAAGAAATCTCAAGGATTATTTATTGCAAATGTCTGTGCATATACATACATCCATATATACACATATAAAGGCATGTAAACACACGTGTTTTTTATTACCTGTCTGCAAATAAGGGGTTTGTGTTTATACATGACATGCATAGAGGAGCTAGAACTGATAGTGCTGTCAGTAATTGTGCTGTCAGTTACACAAAACTTCACTGTGGTGACATTGCTTAAGCCAAAACTTTCTAGCTTAGGAAATGTAAAATTTTTATCTTTAAATTTCAGATAAAATACTTCCAAATATGAGGTCAAATATGTTTTTTTTAAAGTGTCCAAAAATCTCCCAAACAACCCTATGGTCATCATGGTGAAATTCTCTTATCCCTTGCCATTAACTTCTAATTGCCCAGATCCATGCCCTTTTGCTCTCCTCTGGCAGGCACTGGGGAACCCCCAGGCTTCCAGCAAACAGAGACCTGCACATGCTCCAGAAAGATTGACCTTTTGCTACAAAACACACTGAAAAAATCCATCAGCTCTGAACATGCTCTGCCCGAGAAAAAACCCAAATCAAACCCCAGCAACAAAAAACAACGAACAGAAATAGATTTGAACACACTGGTTTAGAAGAATACCATCTGCTGGCAGAATATTCCTGAGCATCAAACTCCTCTAAAGAGTTGCTTGGATCTAACTGCTGTTCTGAATATTCTACCAGAGAAGTCAGGTACATATAGGTCTCTTGCCAGAAGGTTACACATTTAATTACTCTTTTCATTAACTTGCTATTCATAACATTTATTTCACAGTTCTCTAACAGAGATGTTTATGGCATGGAAATAGAGTAGTCTGAGCCCAAACAGATTCTGTAGGTGTTGAAGTGTGCAGGATTTGCATAAATTGCACAGACAATTACAAGGTTATTGAATATATTCCTATTTGTGGGCAAAAAAAGAACTGCAGCACAGAAGGTGCATCCCTCTTGTCGTCAATGAGGTGCTTTGAAGTGTCCTCCCCTGCTGCCAGGGCCACGAGGGCTCCCCACACTCTGCAGGTGAACACTCACCTCCAGCTGGGCACACCACTCGCTGCTCGCTCCAAGACCAGAGGCTCGGAGGCACAGCAGTGTTACTTGCTTTAAAGCAAGACTTTTTTCCCATTTTTCACGCTCCTCTAAAATACTAGCCCAAACCTAAAGCGAAGAAAACAACTTCATACAGCTATTTCCCCAAGGAAGAGGGAGTTATTAATAAGCAGACAGCAACTTCCTTCACACGGTATAACACGAGTTGGGATTTATAAGGGGAGTTAGATCTATGTAGCATACATGTTTATGGAACCATATTGATAATCATCAATACTATTCATCTTCTAAGCACTTGTTAAGAAAGACTGCAGCAATACATCAGCTATTGCTGGAGGAAATGAATAAAAGCTCAAGGAGTTGGGCAGGAGCCCGCCCGGCGTGCGAAGGGCTCGGAGTAACTGACAGCCCTGTTTCCAGCTGTACACTGCTTCATGCCACTCCACACTCCTCAATGCAAGGGCACAGCTATAAATCAAGAGAGATTTTTCTGCTTATCTCTGCCCACAGCATATTTAGGCACCTTTAATATGTATTTGTTCTTGTTTGCAAACAAATTAACTACAAAAATGTTTTAATTTTATCTGGATCTCACAGCTAACCCTGTCTGATGCTCTGCAAGTGAAATACATTTCACTAAGAGCTACTTGAAATCTCTACAGTGCAGTAATGGACAGGACATCGTGTTTTCCATCAGTGCTCTTTATCAGTCAAGGATACACCTTCTTCAGCCATGCTGAAAATGTGCTGCAGTGTCTGATCAGCACCCGAGTGCCCAGTGGCACCTTTATGAGCCATAACACTGACCTGGAAGAGTGCACTTGACAAGCTGGAGATGCCAAAGCAATTAAAACAACATAATGCACCCTATGTGGACACTAATAGGTGTTAATTAGACAACCAAACTGAAAAAAAAAAACCCACTACCTTGCTCTAAGAAGATATCCCTCTCTAATGGCAAATAAATAGGTCTCCTGTGAGCCAAAACTCTGGCTTTTTGGTCAAGCCTGCCATACACTTCAGCAACACAAGAGGTTGAACTGGTATGCCTGCTTGTCCAAACCCCATAGCACCATACTTAGTGGGCAACACTTTGGCATAAATCCCATTTTTAACAAAAATTATCAGCGGACTAGCTTTCCTTGACATTTCATTCTGCATACCTGTTGGGAATTTCTAAACTCTGCTATCATTGTAGAAGAAAATCTGAAGGATGTGGAACATAGGCATGTCCTACCTGCCTGTCCATCTGTATCAGCTGCCTTCCTAGTAACTTTGGGACTTGCTGGCCAATTTGAAGCACATCTGCTACAAGCAGAGATTTCTGAAGATGTGGCTGCAGGACTGGTAAAACTCCGTGGACAGTTAGAAGAAAGATCCACCAACACTGAGCACCTCTCACCACCTTGGCCAGCCAACTACCGGGCATGTAACTCAAAGCAGGCACGATACAGGCTGTCACCTGCACAGCCACTGATCCAGGGCTGGGGGAGGGAGTGCAGGCACTGCAGGGAAATTGCGGAGACCACAATGGAAGGAGTCACAGGCAACATGATGGAGAATGCTGCTGGGATAGGGTATGCAGCAGACAAAACCCTGGAAAAATAAGATTCAATGATTTCACAGGGATTGTTTTCTTTATTTTGGGGTTTTGACAGTTCAGGGATGCTTGTGGAGGTTTGGGTGTGAAAACATAATAAACCTGGGACCTGCTGAGTAAGCTCTATATAGAGATAAGAAGTAATATCACCACATTTCCCATGAGAACCTTCAGCTCCTCTAGGAGTGATCCATTTCCTTCTCCTTCAGACACAGCAGTTCCTCCAGGAGAGCTGTTTCTGTTTGTGACAGGCACTTCAAAGCAGTGGAAGTTGCATTCCACAGAAGCCAGCCAGATACCAGAGCTGGTCAGACCCTCCCTTGCATTCCTGCAGGGCCTGCTGCTGAGCAACCTCCAGGTGCTTTACAGAGACTAACAAACACCTGTTATTATTGGATCTGTGTTATAAGTAATAACCCCTAAAACACTAAACCATGTCACTCAGTGCCTCACCCAGGTGCTTCTTGAATACCTCCAGGAACGGCAACTCCACATTCCTCATCCTAAAATCCATGCATTACAAACTGCAAGAGGACACAAGCTATAAATATTGCACACTAAACCTGCAAGCACTGGGCTGAAAAGGGGCTGACAGAGCTTGACATAATCTTGATAGAAGAGAGAGGGGCAGGAGGTGCTGTCCCGTGCCCTGTCATGGGAGTGGGGTGGGCATCTTGGAATCACAACACCACTGCACAGAGAACGCAGCACTGCAACAGTTATTCATGGAATACTGGCCAAGCCATTGAAAATCAGACATCTGCTCATTTTATCCTTCCATAGATCTCTGTGAAATACAGCCAAAATCGTCACTAAATCACGCGCCAGGCAAAGCTGTGCAAGGTCCCCTGACATCGAGCAAGAAAAAGAAAATTCAGTGATTATAGTGTCTGACGTAAAAACTACATCATGTCCCGAGTCTGCTGCAGTGGAAAGCCATAAAATATTTCCTTGGTTATCGACCAAACTGACCTCAGACACAGAGATGTAAATGCAGGGTGAGTCAGCAGCACTCAGAGGAGACTTCACACGAAGTCACTGAGGGGAGAGCGGAGCTGGCTCCGTGCGTGCGGGGAGCAGGCTCGGCCTTTACTGAACATTGCTGCCAGACATCCTAAAGCAAAGGTGATCCACAGATGTGGAGAGGCAAACGGGATTGAGAGAGACACACAGACATTTCAGATGGCCTCAGACATTTTGCCAAACCAGGTCTATAAACTCTTAACAACAAGGAGGACAAACTGATACAGCACATTTCAAGACTTGCAAATACATTGTTAAAGATCTCTTCAGTCCATCTGCTGTCTTAGCACACGAACAGAAATGCAAAGAGAAGTTATTCTGTAATTTTACAGGAAAAAACCTGGTACAGTCATTGAGATTAGTCAGCCCTGTGCACCTCTACTTCTCGTTCCAGAATCCTGTGACTGGGAAGGTGACGGACACCACTGGAGATCAGAGACAATAGACTGGATGGCAGCACTACCGCCAGGGGAATGAAACAGCAAAATGCTCTTGCTCCTTCTTTGAATGAGAACAGTGATAAAGAAGAAAATATTTACTCACCTATGATGGTCTTCTGCACTTATTTACCTATGGCCTTTGAGATCTGGGCTGTCCTTACCGTTACAGCAGAACAACTTCTCTCTTTCATAACAGAAGGAATTCAGCCACACAGAACTAAACCAGACTGCTCAAGGTGGCAAGTCTCTTGGAAAACAAAGCATCACTTCAGCATTTTCCAAATTAAAAATCCTTTTGTTTCCCCTCTTGTGTTGGTATTAAAGAAATGAGAACCAGGGAAATATATCCTGGAGTGTTATCTCCACAATAATTACTGAAGACAAACTGTAGCCTTTGGTAGTTTTTCCTGGGATATATTTAATAGTAGCTAAGATTTTGGTTGGTTATTTTAGGGAATCCTTGACTTGTCTAAGCTGTGTTCTCAACTACTGATATAACCCTGTAGCTGTGAGGATATGAGGGTGAGGAAAGTGTGCTTTTTATGGAAACATTTAACACAACAACAGGAATACAAATCAAGCTCCATTAATTTAGCTTTAAATTTTAATGAATCAGGATGTGTAGTTTATATAAAGAAGGATTTACTTAATAAAATATTAATATTTTTTCTAAAAGAACTATACATTGCAAGTTAATATAATTTTCCTTAAATAGAACACCAAAAGTTGAAAAACACTGAACTAGCTTAGAGCACACCAAAATGAGCCAGAATTCAAGAAGAGCAAAATATTGTGGTCAGTCTCAAAGACTGGACCCTTGGTAATCCACATTAATTGCTTCATTTAAGAAAAGACACGAAAACATTAAAAATAGAAAGAGAACAGGTCCTGCACTGGGTCACACTCCAAAGGATGGCATTGGATGTCCCAGGCAGCCCATGGCTCGCAGCCCAGCTGATGGGCAGCAGCGCTGGAGCAGTAGCTCAGATCTCCCTGCATTAATGGGTCTCGTCCTCCAAGTGCAGCAAATGTCGTGTGGGGTTCACACACCCAGACCCCAGGCACAAGCCACAGCTGCTGTGGCCACACACTGTGTGCCAGGTATGTCCTGGCCACCTCTGAAGTGTGTCAGGACCAGACTGTGCTCCCACATGCTTCCCTTTCACCCTGCAGAGATTTCCAAAGGGAATCCAGCAGCAGAGGTAGGGAAGAACCACGACACACCAAGGATGGACGGCGTTAGGAGAGGGAGCTGGTATAACCTCAGATGGGAACTTTGACTGAGAGAGGAACACCTTTATGTAGCAACTGGCATTTCACTTCAGGAATACCTTGGTTTTATTCAGGCTCTGCTGCTGAAGAGCAGCCAGACTGCACTGAAAACAGTCTTTGTGCTTTAATATCAAGCTACAAGGAGTCAACCATAAGGTTACACTGGCACCGTTTCTCCATGAATCTGAGGGTCAAGCAACTTGCACAAAGTCCAGCAGGAAGCCTGAACCCAGGTCTCCAGAGACCTGTCACAGACCATCCTTGTACGGATGATGCTGCCACAAGAGTCTCCAGCTTCCTCAGCCACCTGTTGTGGTTCTTTCATCAAAGTATCTCGGGGTCTTTGATCACCAACTCTTCCATGCTAAGTTTTTTAGGCATCAGTACAAAAAGGCCATCTCATCCATATGGATAACTTTGCTACATGTTTTAAAGTAACACGAGAGAAGTGAGTCACTCAAAAAACACTTAGTTTCAGCTTTCCTGAAACTAGAAAAACTGAAGAGTGTCTGCAAATGAAAGCCCATTGGGTTCAAACTACAACACATTACTGCTTCATTTTCCAAGTTGGCAACCAGGGACTTCAGACACACAAGAAGTAATAAAACTTGCATGATCACCTAATGGCTCTATTAGTCTGAGGAGCTTTGGTACTCAGGGTACAGAGGAAAGGTTGCAGGACAGAGTAAAAGATGATAGCATGCAAAAAAAATACATTAGATAGCTGCAAAGAAGTAATAAAGATCCCTATTAATTTTGGCAGGGTAAAAAAAAAAAGCATTTAGTGACTATACCTGACAAAACAGAGCAAGCAAAGAATAAAACAGACTCACGTTAAGCTGGAGGTCATCTGTCCACTGGCCAATGAGGCGGTAACCCGGGGTGCTGGTGTTGGTGGTGTGGTACTGGAAGATGTCGTAGCGCCCCGGGGCATCACCGTTTTTGTTGAACATCACTGGAGTGCCAGCACTGCCTGGGGGAAGGAAACAAGACAAAATCCAACCAACCAATGCCAAATCTTACAATATCTATTTTATTTAGTCACAGTTGAGAGCTTTCAGACCGGCAATGTGTTTCAGGCAAAGGTCATCTATCACTCCAGCCACCCAAAATGGGTACTCCAGAGCACAGTGGCACCCTCCTAGCCCTCTTCCAGAGATTAATGATCACTGCCCAGAACTACTGAATAAAAAAAACCCCACAAAGCAAAACTAGATCAGCCTTACTTCACCCTAGCTTTGCACAAAGAAAGGAATATCAGCAGTCTTCTCCTCCTGCCCTCCAGCCTCCCTCCCATCTCTCTTTCCTCAGGGAGGAAAATGGCCTTTAGTGAAAATGACTCCTGTGAATGGAGCCTTTAAATGATTTTTTTTCCCCCAGAATATGTTCCATCTGCTTCTGAGAGATACTGCTGTCAGGAGTCGGCCCAGGTCTAGTGAATCTTGACTAGCATCCAGAAATAGCTTCCTCCCCCACAGTATCTTCTTATTCCCATAATCAGCATGCAGTTGGGATGGAAAAGAACAGATTAAGCTATAGGAAGACTGTTCCTTGTGTACTCCTTATTTAGGCTGTGACACTGACACGAGCTGAGAAGTATCTCAGAACAGTTCAGGATGCTGAGTTCACTTTATTTGCCATACACCAATGTGACTAACAGGGGTGAGGGAGTGCAGGGCGAGCAGCCAGGCCAGGAGACCCCCACAAGCCTTCCCTTGTGCCCAGTGCCAGCCACCCGAGTGATGGGACAGATGAGTCCTCATCCTCAGGCGAGTCCTCACCAGAGCTGCATTTTAACTCCCATGGCATTAGCTGTGAACCCTTCCTGAGCTGAGAATTCAGAGCAGCGCTGCATTTCCTTACATCTCCAGGTGAAAGCTTCAAGGGTGACATTTATTTCAAGACATATTAAAATAGGTTTCAGTAGGGCAGAGTAATATTGTGTCAAGATTGAAGATTATGACAATACTCCAGCATATCTATATTCAAAGCTTTCCCCTTCTGCGTAACTTTTTTCCCTAAAGCAATGAAAAATCTCTCCTGTTGTAGCATTGAACTTTAAGATTATGGTTTTCTTCATGATTCCCCTTCTTCATTGAATTCCAGTGAGTGAAAAAAAGACTTGAAGGAATGAATTAGCATAGTTTCCATTCTAGCCTGGTAAATTGTTTCCTATCTATCCTACAATCCTCCGAGATCAGATAGAGATTCAGTTCAAAGGCTGGTACAGAAAATCTTCCACGGAAATCTCCCCTCCCTGGTTCCTTATGCAGATATCTAATTGTCATTACAGATTAATGCAGCCAGAATACATTTGCAGTGGAAACACAAAGTGAATAAGAAGAAATGGCTGTAATTCCTAGGCTCCTTCGGGAAGTCAGCACAAATGGAAAATGGGATTTAGCTAATCACAACTCTTTAAAGGTTGTGTATTATTAGTTAAGCTCGGTTTTGTCAGAGCTGACAAAAAAATACAATTCAGGGGGTAGGAGCTCAAGTGAGGCTCCCAAAATGCAACATAGACATTTGTGGGTTCCCTACACCCTGACAAAATCCCAGTCTGGACACAAGGAGCAGGAGGGGCAGGCAGTGGGCAACAGGCTCTATAGGCAGAAGGCCAACGTGAAGAACAGGTGCCATTGTGGACCCAAGAGGTCCTAAAGTGAGAACGTATCAAGAACTGTCACTCCAAAATGTGCCAGTTCTGTGTGTTGCAGGAGCAAGAAAACTTTTTGTAGGGTAGTGATCCTATTTGTTATTTGGCTTCTTGATCTTCTAATTATTAAAACCTATGGTTGTTTAGTTGTTTTTCGATAATTTAGGATTTATTTTCCTTCTAATTTAGATTTGCAAGAATTTTGCTCAGCCCCAGTGAGCACTTCAGGAACCAAGTATCAGCCTGCAGGTTCTTGCTCACTGAGGGGCTGTGACAATTTAATTAATCTCCAGTTCCCAAGCAATGAGCTGCTTTCTCCCTACACAGACAGAGAGTACCTGACACCCTTTCACCTTTGGGATGCAGTCAAAAAAAGACACAGTCTGACTGATTTTGTAGGATTTCCATCTCATAATCACCACACGGTGAGGAATGAATTAACAGGAGGGGAGGGTGCTAGGCAGGTTTAAGAGCGTTTGTCATTCAGTCCATGTTTGCTGCAGTTTGAGGACCTGAAGGGCTCGTACAAACACGATCTTCTGCTTTTCACTGGCAAAAATACAACCACTTTCCACCTGGAGATTTTAAGAAGCTCACTGCACAAGCACTTGAGGTTTTAAGTTTTCCATATTTCGGGCCTTTTTGTTCTCAAGGGAGTGTGACGATATCAAAATTCATTCTGAGCTCCTGGTACAAATCCAGCCTCTCCTCATTAAAGCACTGCTTGAGCTCTTCCCGCATGAATGTCATTACCTTTGTGAAGAAGCAAGGACTCCAAAAGCAGGTACAGACAAGATGATTTCAGATGGTGACAAGGAAATCTATTGCATGCAAAGAGGATCCCAAGCTCATGGGCTCAGGATGCTTGAGAATGGGCTACATTTGTTGCTCTCTGGCACAGTTTGGACAAAGCACTCCCGCTGCTGAGAGTCCTGGTTCTACTACAGATTTAGGTAGAAGACTGAAAACAGGATTTTAAGCATAGACTTAAGCATTGCTTTCCATGTCCTAACCTTCCTGAGCTGGAGTTGCATGGTCACACTGGTGGCTCAGGAAGGGCAGGTAAGATCAAGGCTAAAGCCCAGAAGTACACTCCCTTGTCCCTGCCCTCCTGGCCATGATGGGATGGCTGAGAAACACAGAGGCACAGGCACCCGTGCCCTAGGAGCTCCCAGGCTCTATCAAGAGGACACACCACCCAGAGCAGCCTCTCTCACTGCTTCTTCCAGTCCTTCAGCCCCCCGCATTCTCAGGCTGGACTGGTTGTTTATCCTGTGCCACTGGGAAGACTGAATCAATCCACAGCATTTCTGGGAATTTACTTGTGTACAATACTGAGAAGGAATTGGCTGCAGAGCATCTTTGCACAGCTCGAGGAACAAGCCCTGGGAGGGTCACAGCTGAACACGGGCACACAACCACATGTGCAGTTATGCACTGTGAATATTACAAGGAAAAGCTAAACTCTGCCCCTCGGTAATGAACCTGAAAAAGAATTGGTTCTTTTCCAATGGAGAATGCCTACACCCAGACAGCCAAGAGAAATTAAAAAGGTTTAAATCTATCTCAGTTTTGCCACCATTCTCTTTCCCATGTTAAAAAGCAAACCACTGCTTTAGTCCCTGGACACGAGGTCCATGTATATGAGCAAAGAAAAGCACCATATGGCCATGTAAATCACTCCCAAATGGAGATGACTTTTCAAGTCCTCTTTTAAAAGCCTAACCAAGGAAACACTAGAAGGTGAAATTTAGAGCAAACCAATTCTTGGAGGTGGACAGTAGGCAACATTAGCTGGACACCCAATTTCTCATAAATTATTCCTCAGCTCCATTAAAATGATTAGGTGACCGTTCACCATCTTTATATGCAAGAGCTGTCAGGAGGTGACCATGTATGAGCTGCTTCTCAGTACTGAAACAATTCTGCACATGAATGCTGTACTACTTCTACAGGAGCTTTGTCCTTTATAATTAACCTTCCAAAATGAGGAAAGTAGAACTCTCCAGACCTCCTCAGATCATTCACCTCAAAATTTGCTCCTGGCTGGAGTTAACACCACTTCAAGGGAAGAAATTTAAATCTCATTCACCTTGCTCTTTGTAAGATGATTTACAGGGGAAGGAAAAATATCCTTGGCACAAATGACCAAGCCTGACCATGAAATACCATCTGTGTTCCTACCTTTAAATCTCTCGGGTCCTATTGGCTATTTGTGGGTTTTTGCTAAGTTTATTCATAAAAACGTTTATTAGCAGCTGGCAGCAGGGAACACCTCCCTGGGCTGCCCAGTGAGAGTGGAGCATCCCCAAAGTCTCATGCCCAGGCAGTGCCAGCCCTGCCTGCCTCCACGCCTCAAACACATGGGTTGTTCAGTACTTTCCTAAGCCTGTTCTAAACATGGATTTGGAGCTCTACCTCTTTCAGCTCCTGGTTAACTCTCTGATCTCTCTCTTGCACACAGCCAGGGCAGGAGCAGTGACCCCCTGGTAAGTGCACCAGCCAGGTTTATGAGGGAAATAACGTGAGGTTGCTGCAATGTCACCTGCTGTGAGCCATCGGCTCGGCTGGCTGCAGGTCACTGCTTGATAATGGAACTAATAACATTAGAGTAAAACACAGAGGCAAGGAAATTCTGCTGATATTCACACACTGCAATGGAGAGGAAAAAACCCAAAAGCCCATTGTACTGTATGAAACAGAGGGCTGGTATTCCAGCCCCCACTGTCACGCTTGGGAAGCAGTGGTAGACAAATGATAAGCAAAGAGATAACATTCTCCAATCCATGTTCTCAGGATGTTCCATCTCCTCTGAGCTCTCACTAGAGGAATGAAGGTTGGAGTAACTGTTCTGTCCAAACCACTTAGTTCTGGCTCTGCCAGCAGCCCTGGCTGTCCCCTCCCCTCCTGTGAACATGCAGCTGAGCTGTGCCCAGGTTACCAGGATTTCATCCAGTTTGGTTTTGCCAAGTCCAGGAGACAACATAAATAAAGAGGAACAATGATGTGTTACGCTAACAAACTTCTTGGGTTTCAAAAGGCATATTTAGTCAGAGACAAGCTCAGGCTCTTACCCAGCTATCCCTCCCCTAGGAAATCAGTCTTCTGGAAGGTATCCTGAAACAGCAGCAGCAATTTCTGTCTTTGGACAGTAATAGTCTATTTGCCTTGGCTAAAACATGATGTTTTCAAATAGACAGTAAACAAACATGGTCTTCTGCCACAAACTCTAGCGAAACACTAAAAAAAGTCTTGATCTGCATTGAATGAAGAAGAAAGTAGATAAAGTGAAATGAAATGGAAAGAAGCCACAGGGGTAAATATGCTCCTGAAGATGCAGTCTCAGCTCACCGTTGAAGTTCACGCTGCGAATGTATTTGAGCAGCTTTTTGCCCCCCGCGTGCTCCATCTCGGGACAGACCCCCGGGTAGTCGGCGCAGAGGTCCTTGTTCATGTGGTGGAGCGCGTGGGCCATGGCGTACACGGCATCGATCACGAACTGGACCTTCCCCTCCTGCTCGTAGTGGGAGTCTTTGCCAATCCTTTCCTGTCCTGCATGTCACACACACACACAGAGAAGGACACTAAGGAACAGGGGTTTCTTGATATGAAATACAAATGAATCTTCTTGGAGCACCTTTAAAGAACTGCATGTTTCAGTCAATACAATCAAACATTCTGAGTTATGGCTTTACTAATAAAACCAAAACCAAACCTTTTTTTGTGATAGTAGAATCATCAACTCTTCTTTTTGCAAGTTATTCCACCATAATCCAGAGAAACAAACCCTAATCACAAACATGAAACTCTAACCCACAGGGACCCTCTCCGAGAGAGAAAGCACCCGACGCCGCCGGCTCCCAAAAGGATGTCTTTGAAAGAAGAAAGTATTGAAAATAAAGCACAGCCAGTATTTTAAAGTCTGATGGCTTGTTCAGTTGCAAATCCCAGTTTCTAATTGAAAGACAGAGCCAGCTTGAGGGAAGAAAGGCTCACTTCAGAAGCCAGCCAAGGGGTGCTCCAGAGGATTGAGGGAACATGCCTGCTGCTAACGGCACCTCAGGAAGCTCAGTCTGTTTGCATTAGCTACCCACCCCCTTTCTCCCCAACCTGCAGAGACTGAGATGTCCTTCAGGATCCCGATTGCTCTCGGAATATTTTAGCAGGCGAGAACTTAAGGCATCCAAGCACTTACTGCCATCCCAAACACAACGGGGGCAAAGCTGTGCTCAGAAACTCATCCCTGGATCGCGCAGTGCCCAGCGTGTCAGCAACTACAAACCCTTCACCTCAGAGAGCTGCTCACCCCACAGCCCAGGGCATGGACACAGAGAAGGGAGGCACTTTGCCCATGGAAACTTGGAACATGGAAATTAAACCACAAAGAGCTAAAAGAACTCAACAGCAATGACAAAGAAGGTGAATCCAAATATTTTACGTGGTGGGCTCATGCCTTAAGCTTCTCTCTCTCTCAGACCTGAGATGAACGTGCACCCTGGGGATGTGACTGTGAAACCAGGCATTCAGGTGGTGTTGCTTTTCTGGTTGCATGATAACTGGGTGCCACTGCAATTAAGCAACAAACCACACAGTATATTCAGAGCTCAAAGCAAGGCAACAACAGGTTAGGAATCAGGAATCTTTGATTTACTTTTTTCTGAAATTGTCTGCTACTACTGTCTTGTTTTACCTTGGCCAACTAACACCTGCACAATTCAATCTGTCCAGCTGCAGAATGTGTGATTACACTTACCTATCTCACCAGGGCTTCATGAAACGTAATTACTGCTTGTGAAGTGTTCTGAGCTGCAGCAATGAAAGCAGCAGAAGTGCAATCTATTTCCAACACCACATCCCACTTGTTCCACCTGCAGCATCACACTTCCTAACCTCACCTCGGTCTTGATCACCTTCCTGCACTACCTGCAGGTCTGGGCACTGCCAGGAGCTCCAAGAAGCCGGCCCTTCAAGTCACCTCTTGCAGAGGTTTGAGAGACCTTCAATCAAAGTAAATGCTCGGCTGGAGGATATGAGTGGGGAAAATTCCATTGTTAACATCGCTAATTAGTAATGGGGATGGATGAATTTAAATTAGCTGCTTAATACTAATAAGGAAAGGAAACAAAGTTGTTAATGACTGTAAGAACTAATGATTTTTAAGAGGCAAGCAGCTGCTCAGCCAGCACCTCTGTCTCCCTGCAGAAGGGCAGCTTTGCCCACACTGGACCTCGCTGCCCAGAGCCAGCCCCAGCCTCCTCCCTCCGTGGCATCACAGGGCTTGCAAAGAGCTGTCACGAGGGAAAGCCCAGGTCTTCTCCAACCCCACTTCCTTGGGCACTGTCTATCAGGCTGAATTATTTTCTAGCCAGCCTATGAGCAAATTTTTTCAAGTCTTTTTTCAGCTTGAAAAAGAAAGGCACAGTGGAGCTGCAGTCCCCTCTTGCAAGTCACACTTGGCAAAGAGATCCAGACAGTCTGCAATAAATTCTGCTCATACGTCTCACCCCTTCTCATACCCTCAAGGTGGCTTCATCTAGAAAGTTTACACAGTTCTGGTGCTGGCAGCTCTTTCTATAAATACTACACATCACGGTGTCTCTCTCAATAAGTGTATGTATTACATACAAATATTTAAATATTAACTGTATATTTATATTATAATTAACAAATATCTTACCATTAATATATTTATATAAATACAGGATTTCTTTGTAAATATATATAAAATACATACACACTTTTGTGTACATAAACAGTGCATGTATATACACACACACTGTATACAGTCCAACAGTGAGCATGTAGTTAACACTCAATGACTTCAATTAACTTGCTACAAGTGAGCAAGGTCTAGGAAAAATCTCACTTTCTATGGCTTCTGCACTATAGCAGCATATTTTCTATATTCAGCTCATTGAAAGATCAGGCAGTCAAAAGAGGAGCTGACCTACATCACCAAACACCCATCAGTCCCAAACAATCCTCCTTCTCCTTGGAGTGGAGAGGTAGTGGACCAGAATTACAAATAAGCACAGAGAGATCACCACTTCCTTACAGAAATTCTGCAAGCACAGAGATGGCTAAATATGTTCACAAGTGATTTTCTTGAAGATAAACAAAGATATAACCCCCCTACAGGAGTATATTTAATTATCAACACTTTCCCCTCTTTTCTTTCTCTCCCTAATTAGCAAACTGCACCACTGAGGTCTGATCCCATGAATTATGTTTGAGATCCCTTCTACAAAAAACCCTCAATTTTAAATCTCAGCTACGCTGGAAACAAATAATTCAGCAGGGTAAGAGAGCTTTCAGGCTGTGAAGAGCCACGTCCTGTCCTTTTCATCATTCCCCTCCCCTCTCATTGATTACAGACCTTATTGCATTTCCAAGCCCTGACAAGGAAAATGCTTTCCCGTGGGTTCAGCTCAGCTATGTAACCAAATCAGCAAGGCAACAGAAACACGTGCCAAGGGAAGGGAACCTGGGGTTGAAATGCTGCACACACACAGTACTGATCAGGCACATTAAATTCCAGAAGCACGGTTGGCCAAATGCACAGCAGAAAGAAAACTTTTAGCAGTGAAGGTATCTGTGACAGGAACCTGATCAAAAGCCACTTAAAGAAACAAGAGCAAAGTTAACAGTGTCCAAGTATGAAAAGAATAAAGATCTGAAGGACTTAATAGCATTTCCAGTGACAAGAATGCTTTCCTCTACTGAAAACAGCCATTCAGCCGAGTCCTAAACAGCCAGAATTTGTGTACAATAGAAAGTTTTACCCCTTGCTTCAGGAACAGCTCCTGTATATCTGGGGGTGTACAAATGCATTTGTTAATTACCCCTGGAAGGGAAGGGAGCCCACAGAAGTCATCAGCTTCTTACAGCTGAACACAGCAATACCTGTGCTGTGTGTACCCCCCAGCCAAGGGGCAGCCTGCAACCCCCAGCCCAGCCACGTTAGGACATCAGGGGGGCCTCTGGGCAGGAAAGAGGTGCAAGAGAAAGAACCAAGAGGTGAACTTGTAACCATGCAACCCCCCACGCTGTCAGAACACACCAAAAAGCACAGAAGGTGAACATCAACCCCATTTGCACCAGTATGCCAATCTACTCCTCTTCTCACATGTCCCTGTTCTTGAAAGGTTGCTGCTTTTTTCTTTTTCTAAAGTCTGATCTCCAGGAGCCATGCAATAACATTATTTTCTTTGGCAATGAAGTAGCTGACACTTGAGACACATGCACACAAAGTGATTTCAAGAGAATGCACTTTGGCACCATGGATTTGAAATGGAGTACCTTAGGACGTCAGGAGAAAGATGAAACACAAAAGCAATTTATTGACATGAGCATTTTTTGCTT
The DNA here is from genome assembly GCA_013398125.1 of Aegotheles bennettii. NCBI lineage: Eukaryota > Metazoa > Chordata > Aves > Caprimulgiformes > Aegothelidae > Aegotheles > Aegotheles bennettii. Next base: position 1,007,928 of record VZRW01013326.1, read on the forward strand.
CCAAAAGATCTATTTGAAGGTGATGACAAATAATTTAACCTCACTTCCTACTAGAGTCTCAAGTGCTCATCATCATGATTCCTCAGAGACTGAGCAGCTCAGTCTCTTGCTTCAGGCAAATCTTCACAAGAGAAAAACACTGCAACAAAGAGGAAAAAAAAGCCCCAAACGCAGAGTAGTGAGAGTACAGAGAGAAAGGAGCCCTCTTGTACCAGCTCCTTCAGATGGCATAGAAATGAAATGCAGGTTTAAGAACTCCTGGTCACACTTTGTGCATCTCCATGCATGTGACACTTAACACCTCCTCAGATGGAAAAGGAGCCGACAACATGGGTTTTCACATCGCACTTTCTCAACATCTCTCCTTCAGTTGATTTTTCTGGACCCATTGTTCATCATCACGTAATGTAGGGGACGTTTTATGATGTATAAATAGTGTTGCAAGGACAATTTTCATGGCATTTAATTCACACAGACATCAAAATCCCACTTCACTGGTGCTTACATTGGATGAATTCAGACATTGGTTCAGTTTCTGAAGGATTAAACACATTTTCAAAGGAATGTACATAATAGTACGGCTGAGAACCCATTGATAGTCATCATTAACAAGAGATTTAATTTAAAGATTGCAGAATGCTCACAGTATCAAACAAGCAGCTATTATTTGTACAAGTTAGAATTCAGCAGCTGGTTAAGTGCTGACAGAAAAATATGCACTCTTCATCCATCCCCAGCATATTTAGGATCATTAGAAACCTGATGCCTGTGAGCAAAGAGACATCCATGATGCAACAGCTACAATTATTAGTCTATAACTGTGTAAGTGCCCATATATGCTATTCCATAACAGCACTGAGTTCCCTCCAGCTACACCCAGTGCAGAGAGCTCAGCCTGTGCAGCTGCAAGGACTGCACTCATGGCACTCCAGAAACATGCACAACGGCACCAAACAAAGGGATCCATCTTTTATAGACAAGCACATACATCCGGGGCTCTCCAAAACAAGATCAAAGCTATTGCTCCTGTGGTATAGACACTACTGTACACAGAGGAGGTGTAAAGCCCGAAGGCTTCTGCAAATAAGTAGTTGAGTACTAGAGCTTGAGAAAAAACCTAACAATATACTAAATACTGTAATTTAAACAAGCAAAGTATGCCAATCAGTCCTCTTTGCAATATAATCCATGTATTGTCATTTTACAAAGGAACAGAAGATCCAATAACACAGCCGTGTAGTTACAGTCATCTCTCCAGCCCAACCTAATTCAGAAGATCTCATTATAGACAAAGGCCTTTATCTCAAGACCATCTATCTAATCCCCCTGGATTTTCTTGGGGAAAGCAGATGAACTTTGAAGCTTCTTCTGCTAACCACAGAAGAACATCCTTCTGTGCTAGGGTAGAATTTCATCCTTATCATCTCCTTCAGGCTCCAGGGTGCTGGCAGAGCCAGGGCAGTGCACCCACCTCCCCAAGTGCCAGTGCACCCACCTCCCCAAGTGCCAGTGCTTGCCATTTGTGCCCTCCTGATGGCTGAAGAAACCTCTCCCTAACCTTCTCTGCAGCCTCCAGTGCCAGCACAGCTCCACAGCCTCCCGCAACTCTGATAGAGAGATAACTCTGTATTGCACAACAGATGTGGAAATCAGACCAACTGTCCTATGCCAATAACAAGCAGGGAAGCCTTTTTTAACTAGAAAAGGTTTTTTTCTGAAGTTGCTATATACTTGACCCACAGTCAAACCTTGGAAAACCTTGGAAACCAGGCTCTCACAATGCCTTACAATGTATCCCTTAGCTAGGGGAGCAAAAAAAATTCCTGCTCTGTACCTGGTCCTCACTCATGAATATTAACATGAAAACCAAAAGCAGCAGAGCACAGCAGAAAGTCCTACCGAAAATCTGCTACTCCAACACCAGAAATAACAATATCACATAGTACAAATCATCATAATAATAACAATTCTTCAGCAGTTTACAGAAAGCCTTGTTGCAAAGAGTCTTGTGGAGCTACATCCACTTCCATCTGTCAATGATGTTTTTTCTCAGTTACACTGATTCCAGCCACTGTAACAGTTTCCATCCTCAGGTGTGTATATCTAAGGGCATAGATTTGAGATTAGAAAACTGACCTAATTTTCTTACCCGAGATGTTTTCTGTGCATTCAACATTCCTATTAAAAGATACGTAATAGGTCTCATTTATATTCCAATGCTGAAGTACTACAGTCATAAAGAAATCTGCACTGGGCAGCCAACACAGATGTAAATCACAGACCCTTCACAGTTTTACATCGCTACCATGCAACGAGGAAAGCTTCCTGCAGCAAGAATTGCCAGTGAAGACAGCTATCAAGTAAATGTATAGAAGCACTTTTTAATGACCAAAAGGCCTAAGTTGGAGCTGTCTTTATATTTGAGCACCTGGGTAAACACTCAGCTTGCAAACAGAGGAATATTTATGCAAACAGCGAGAAGACAGTTATTGAATCACAGGGATTTGTTGGCAGATCACCTTGGAGATCTAGAAATCTAATCTATTTCTGAAAGATAACAGAGTTTATAAATCCATAAAACTGGTTTACCTTAAGAACAAACTCTTCAAGGTTGGTTTAATGCTGGTTGAACCAACCACTGCAGGGTTCTTTTAGGAATTTCAGGTATATGGATTCTGAAGTACTGCGATGCTAAATGAGATGAAAGCATAGAGGTCACTAAGCTACAATGCATAGATGGACAATTTGATAATATATGGAAAATATCTGGTTTAGAAAGGGTTGCACACAGGCAACTTACAGGCTAGTGCATAACACGGTGTGTTTGCTCCTAAACTTGTGCACATCACATTTTTCAGAAAAAAAAGTTGACTTTTCTTTCTCATGGGTGCTAGTGTTGATATGTTTAGGCAGTCTGAAGATCACTGAAGCGTCACCCAAAGATGAGCTGGATTTGGTAAAAAGCAGTTTATCGGAGAGCATATTGTTTCACTCATGAGATGAGTCTGGGATTTTTCCTCCCTTGAACATTGCAGTCTGAGAGGGAGCCTACAACCAAGACCAGGGACAACCTGAAACACAATCATCATCACAAAGAAAGGAAAAAGCAGAAGTTGAAAATGGAAACACATTACAAAAATACAGATCAGCTACTCACTAGCAAGGAAACATTATGTAGGTGCTCTGAAGAAGAAGGGTGGAAAAGGCAGAGCACACCAGCAAAGCAGGAAAACAATGACCTAAATCACTGATTTACCTGCACCAGAGTGCAGGATGTAATTGAGAAGATAAATTTCCCACCCTGGTCTGCCCTTTAACCTTATTCATAGCTTGCAGGGCAAGCAAAAGAAGATAAATTTTAGTCTCTACCCTTTCCTCACTGAAATATTATATACCTTCACACACGTGCATTAACACACATTTCATACCGCAGAGCCTGGAGGAGAAAATGCACAGAGCAATCTCTGGAACATGAGCTAACCAAAAGCTTTTGCTCCTGCCCATGTCATCAATCACACCACAAAATCCTGCGAGAAAAATCCACCCTGAGGCACTGGCACGTACATCCTGCTGTGTCCAGTGGCAGCTGAGAAAGGGTATTCAAGCCCAGTACTTGATCTAAAGCAGATTATTTCACAATTTCTATACAGGATCATGACAGGCAGCCTCACTGGGAGGATTCCTGTAGGTCAGCACCTTGACTGACCACTGCACAGGACTAGGCTGCAGTTCAGGACTACTGTCCAGGCAGGACTTCTTAGAGGTGATGACAGTGGGCATTAACAAAAGGACTTGGCTAGGTAGAAAGATCTAATATAATTGGCCAAGATTTGGAAAAAGAAATGCTGCTGATTTGGTTAAACTTGCTCTGTAAAAGATAATCCTAAGAGGGCAACAATGCCTGCACGTCCCCAGGCTCAGCTGCTCAACCACAGAGCTTACGAGTCAGTCAACTTGTCTTTCCATTGTGCACAAAGATGATAAGGTTCCCCCACTTTGATGAACCACAGATGCCACAAAAAAAAAGAAATCATTTTGATGCACAGAAAATTGACTGCCAAGTACCAGCATTGCTTGCACCGCCCAGCCCTGGGCAGCCTTGGGAAGGGTTTGGAGGTCCACTTGTGTAGAGCACACCCGCAACAAAAGGTTTTTCAAGCTGCAGATTCTTGGACAAATGGAAAACGTATGTGGATGGTTTAGATCCTTCTAAACCTGCTTCTTCAGAGGAATTCTTGATATTTGCTGTAGCAGCCAGATGCAGTGACACCCATAAGCCTCATCACGAATAGGAAGAGGGTGCTGAGAAGAGCCAGGACCAGCCGATGGTGCAGCCCTGCCACTGCCTGCCAACACTGATGGAGCTCCAGTTTGCCCTTGCATTGTTTGTATAAACCTGCCATCCCAGGAGATGGAGCACCTTCTGCACCCACAGCCCTTGACGCCGTCAGTGGGGATCAATCTAAATTTAGCCCCTCTTCTTGACATGATTTATATGGCACTGGGAACAGTTAAGGTCTTCTGTCACCCTCAAGTCCAACAAATATTCATCCTAATGAACACCATAAAGCTGTTCTCATAAAAACTGAATCACGCACACCATGGCTTCTGGCCATTTGTTTAAAAAAATGCTTTAGATATTGGCCATCTGCCATTGAGTTGCTTGAAACATCCCAGACAATTTATTTTTTCCCCGAGATGAGGAATTTTGATAGCATTTTGAAAACTATTTTTCTTCCCATACTAAATTGCACTTTTGTATTAATGCACTAGATCACTTTTTGGAGTCAAATTATAAATAATATTCTGATATCCGCAGGCTCTGCTATTTGCTACATCTTTTGTTTCTCATTATTTTTCTTTCCTAACATATGGCTTCATAGCACAAGCCATCTCGACTGCTGGTGAGAAAGAGACAGGGTATTGCTATTAGCTTCCTTATACTATAAATAAATAAATAAATAAAAATTCCCAGCTACTGGTATCATTTTAAACCGAACCACAGATAATTAAGTGGTTTGTAAAGATTACCTGAGCTGTTTTCCTCTACCCCTCCTTTTCCATGGCCATGAAACAGCGTGGTGCCACACTGGGGTGATGTGCCAAACCATGGGTACCCAGACTTGGGCTTCCAGCATTGTGAATTCATGACATATCTCAGAACCACCATTTGTTCTGAGCTAACCCAGACCAAGGGCAGCTCTCAGCACTCTGTACTGCTTCTTTCATGTCAAAGGGTAAATCTCCTCATAAAAAACCACAGCTATGAGAAATTCTGACAGAAGTGTGGCACACACAGCACAGATTTATTATCCTGGATGTTTATATTTTACAACTATTCCTTTGGTACCTTATCCTTCTCCTTTAAGTGGAAATCTGACCTCTTCTTCCCTCCCTGAACAACAGGCATCCCCAGATGTTTGTTTTCTTGTTCTACATCTTATCCACCCCAAACAGGGAGAATTTTCCATGCTTAAATAAATGACATTAATGTACAAGTTTTGCCTATAGCAGTATTTCAGAAGGTTGTGGTGTGAGAAGGTAAGCTGCCCACAGGGTGTCTTCTTGGAGCCGCTTTTCTTCTCGCCCACAGCCTGTGGCCACGAGCACCGAGCTGCTCCCCAGTATGTGCAAGCAGGAGCCCCCCACACCTTGCGCCAGTGCTCGGGAGCACCATTTGTGTCAGGAACCAATGGGCTGCAGCCTGGTACCACGCTGCATTACAAATTACCAACCAAATTTTCAAATAATGATGATGATCATTGATATTATCCCATCGGTGGGACATTACGACTCTCACCCGAGCGATATAACCAAAGCTAATGCTTTTCCTGATGCACAATTTCCCCTGGTTTGCAGAAGAGGGAAGGAAGATGGGAAGATGACAGGGCATGTCATCTGGTACAACAGGGTAAGTTAGCCACCAAAACCAAATGTTTCTGCTGAATCCATGCCGAGGGAAGGCAGAACATCATTTTTATGTTCACATCAGAAAGCACAGGCCATGAGGAATCATAATAAAATAATGGCAGAAACAATAAGGGTGATAAGGCACTTTGAGGAATTATCCTAAAGATCTTCTAGCAGTTTTTAAGTCAAATTCCAGCCTTTGGGGGAGATTCCAAATGCCAAATTTAACAGCAGAGTATTCCCAGCAGTAACTGCACTGTTTCTATGCACAACACTCCTACTCCCATCCATGAAATGAAACCCAGAGCAGATGATATGAAATATGGAAGGTTTTCATCAATTCTCAAAGTAAAACATATCCTCCTATGAACTGATTTCCTTTGATGGAAATTCAAGGCAATTATTCAACATACCACATTTACACTGCTGCTGTGAAACATGAAAAGGCACAGGAAGGAAAGGCAAAGGGAGGTGAGGGCCAGGCAGGTGCCAGATAGCCTCATTGGCCTCACCTCCTGCATCCCAGGAGACACAATCTGGCCAAAGCTCATCCACTGTGTCTTCAGCCCTGAGCAAATGCCCCAACCCCACACCACAGAGGTTCACGCCACCACCTCAGGCTCACCAGGGACTTGGCACTTTGAGGGCAGTATTTTTTGACTCTTTCCACCTACTTTTCCTGCCCTGTAAGGCTGCTGCTGCTGCTCCATTTTCTCTACAGCCTACACAAATTCAGTTTATTTTTCCAATCTGCAGCCAAGCTCCCAGACAGCAGCCGAGCAGTTGTTCACTGCAGCCCACGTCCCGCAGCACGAGGCTGCTGAAGTGACTGAAGTTACCTGTGCATTTACGGTCCGTGTCCTCCTTCTTCGACCCACTGATGGTTAACTTGCAGTTGAAGTTCTCCTCCCAGTACTCCGCAAACCACACGTTCCTTCTGTTGTTCTCCAGGGTGCGGGAGGTAAAATAGGCATCGAACCCTGGAGGAGGAGACAGGCAGAAAGCTGAAGTCTAGCTCATTCTACATGGAAGTACTGCAGCCTGAAAAACAAATACCCCACTTGTATCTGCTCTGCTATCCAGCACACAGTCACATCTGCATCCACATGGGATGACCATGGAGATGGAGGAAGTCTGCTGCGTGTTGTATCTGATCAGCTGCAACCTGCAAGGCAAATACTCTGCCCCAACTGCAGGGTACAAAGCTAGGGCAGATATATGTAAAACAGACTAATATGTAAAAAGAGGAACAAGCAAAAAGCATGAATTAAATACAAACCAATAAGGAATGAAAATAAATGATACAGTGCAGCTGGTATTAGGCTGAGCTCAATACAGCTAATTCTGCAATTGGCCCCAGAGAAGGCAGTCCCTGACTGAACTGGCCATGATTGGGCACCTGATTGTTCCCCTAGCATGGATTTCCCCCTTAATTTCCTTTCACAAAAGTACAGATAAACTCAGAGAGCACAACTTTTGCTTGGCAAACAGAAGATTTGCACAAGGACAAACACATTAGTACAGTCTCTGCACTCGTACTCAAAGCCTCTTGGCTTGTTTTCTTGTCTTGTTGTATTCTCACATCTGTTCAGAAGGAAGAGCACGTGGAGTGACACAGTGAGTGTTGTGGGCAGAGGACATGCACCGGGTGTATCACCTCTGCACCAGGGGTGCTGGGGAACAGGGGGTCACTGCTCACCCCACCAGCCAGGTTACAGGCTCTGGCAGCTGAGACCCCTGCTTGTCTCACAGGCTTTCCCAAATCCAACAGTCCCTCTGGAGTAAGGGGGCTGTGCCCTTTTTCTTCAGAGTTATACCAGCCTTACAACAAGCCTACACAAGCAGCAGGATATTCACCACTACTAGCAGGGCTGAGTAGTTTTCCCAAGTCTCTCTAGTGACCTGTCCTTAGCCCTCTCTGAGCAACATCAGAGCTTCTGCTCATGGAGACAATTCAATTCAGGATTCTTCATACAATCTCCCAGAACTGCAATCCCAGCTCAAGCTCAGTTACAAAAGAGTTCCTCCTTTTACTAAGGAGGTTGTTGAGGTATTCAAACCTGGATAAAGCAGATCAATTGTAAAGAGGACTTGAAAATGCAGGTTGCAACCTGAGAAGCTCAGAGGTGAGCTACTGCCACCCTAAAAGTGCAAACCCATTGGAGATGCAAATGGCAGAATATCTATTTTGTCCCTTCACTTGGCTCCACAGCCTGCACCAGCATTGCAGATGAGGGTGGAAACACAGAAGCACCAAGCTGTTGCAGATACTAAACCATCTCCCTACATCGTGTGATCACATGGTTCCTTTTGAGTTTGCAGTTAGAAATGACTGAATACAGATTCCATCGAAAGAGAGAGGAAAGTTCCTTGTGCCATAGCCAATAATTTCTCTCACTGAAATAGGTGGGCAAATTCACTCAATCTGGCACTTCTCACAATGAAATTGAGGAAAAACATATGGCCTCATTAAATCAGCATAGCAATCCCTCTGCTATAGGATAAAAATAGACATCATGTAAACAGATGTTTTCAAATAAGAAGATCAGGAGTAGGGTCAGGCTGTCCCCTTGTATTAGCTTTGTGTACTACTGACCCAACTCTGATATATATTTTTTTCCTAATTCTAAGGCTACTGTTGATGACTCGCATTCAAAGCTCACTGCTTGTAAGACACAATGCACACCATCTCCAAAAATCTAGCCAGAAAAATTAAGTATAAGGGACAGCACAACCTGTGCCCTTCTGGGAAGAAATTCCCTGAGGAAAGGTTCGTATGGATGGGTCAGGAAAAAAATTAGAAAATATTCTCAGATTTTAGGTACATCCAAGCTAAACCTGTCTTCCTGTAAACCTACGTGTATTAGTTTTGCTCAAAATTAAAAGTGCATTTCAAAGGGGATCTCCAGTCATAAGATCTCCAATATATACTTGGCTCAGAGGAAGAAACAGTAAACCTTACCGACGTGCCAAACTGACTGACCTCTGGGGAAAGTGCTCTATAACTTAATAAGATAAAATCAATAGGGCTTGATAAAACTGTAATAGAATTCCATAAGAATTACTCTAAACCTTTACAGATTTAATAACAAATAATATCATTCTCATTGATTTTTTTAATGATCCCTCTGCATTCTCGAGAAGGAATACAGATCCCTATTAAAGAGTGTACATTTTTTATCATTATTTTCTATTGATCAAGACAAGCAGGCAAGTGACTGACTGACAGAGGGATGGAGTTAAGCAGCCAGCCAGATTTCTATTAATTCCTTACTGGGCAGAAGTCCTGTGCAAATCGCCCTCCTTCCAAACATGCTTAGGATCAGGAAAAGTCCCCCATGTGGAAGGAGCCCAACATCGCTCTGCAGGAACGAGGCCAGGAGTGTGCTCAACGTAAGAGTTTGGGGTTCAGGGGCTCAAGGAATCAGATGACCCAACCAAAAAAGCTGGGTGCTTAAATGTGAAACTAGGAATAATCACTTCTTACTCTTGTACGTGGCCAAGTGCTACACTTGTCTGACAAGATTTAGTGATTTCCCAATGTTCCCCATATATCATACTTAAGGAAATTACATTTTTCAGCAAATACCTCTAAGAGATATAGTTATGAGGTTTTACAAATTAAAACAAATCTCTTGTTACTTTAAATCACTGTGACTTGATTAAATCATCATTCTTACACATAGAGAGATGATACTATCTAATGGGGTCATTTGTTTTCCATCCCAGGATTAATAAATAAATTAACTACACAGCGATGAAAGAGAGCATAAAGAAAAGGGGGGGAGGGTGTATGGGAAAGGGCCCTGACCCCAAGTGCTCTGGAGGACTGGCCAGTCCAGCTGAAGGGACTGCAGTGTCACTGCCATGCCTCTGAACCCCAGCACTCCCAGTTGTTTCCCACCTAGTTCAGTGGGATGGATCCTCACTGTGCTGCCCCAGCAGCCCTTCGGTCAGGACAGGAGTTAAAAACCGTGCTGGGATGACTGAAATTAAAATGACTGGGGGCAAGTGGGAGTGCCTCAGCCCCAGCCAGCTGCAGTCAGGCCCTGCCAGTCAGATTCTACCCAGGCATTAATTCTGTGCAATTTATGGTCTGTCACCAGGACAGGGAGTGTGGCACAGCACCCAGCACCCCACTCCCCAGATCCCCTCCTGGACCGCGGCATCACGAAGGAAGAAGGATGCTACAGCGCTGGACAGAAGAGCAGCTTTGTTTCCAACCAGAAAATGAAGCTTGCTGAAGCAGCTGCTTTTTACTTCCCAGAAGAAAGCCCCCAGATGACTTATTTCTAACATTAATCTCACATCTCTCCTTCCATTTGGTGTTCAGTGCTGCCCATTTTCTGCCTGAGAGCATCAGGCTGGGCTGCCCTGGCAGAGCCAGCCAAGGGAATTGTACGTGCTGCGGAGGACAAAGCTGGCTCCAGGGCCAACCGTGCCACTTGCCATGGTCAGCTGTGTGACAGAGGGGACACCAGGCAGGTCCATCCAGAGCAGGCAGCACCAGGGCGGCATCAGGCACACGGGGATGGGAGAGGATGGGCTGCAGACGGTGTGTGGAGGGCAGGGAGGCTGCCAGAAAACCCAGCAATCCACTGGGAAAAGATGAGAACAAAGAACACAACACTGAACTGGCCCCAGTGGGACCAGCAGCAGCCGAGTGGAGTCCCCGGTGTCCCGGGAGGTGAACCATAGGTCAACGGGATCCATGGCAGTACCATGCTGCTGGCATGAAGGAACCAGGTGGTTTTTAAAGAGATTTCTGCCACTCTTCTACCAAATCACCTGCAGACCCTGTGAAACACCTCTGCCACATGTCAGCAGCAACTTCCAGGGCTCGGGGGTTATTTAATAAGGAAAATAATTAAGCCTAATTATAACACAAAGTTGTTGACCAGTTTTAAGGCAGCTATTCTTTTTTTTCAGTATTTATTATGTTACCCAACCCACCCACTACGCAGTATTACAGAGCTGTTAAAATAGTCTACAGATATTTTCTTGACCTTCCTACTCAGTAAAATGCCCATAATATTAAGTGACTTCATTATCTTCCTTCATGCCATAAAAATGCTTTGCAGTTGTTTTCTTTACTAATAGTTGCCAATAAGACCAGTGAAAAGGGGCATTTTGGTTAATGTTACATTTGACTCATACACATGACATAAAGGACGTGCAAAGGAAACTCAGCTTGCCACACTTTGGGCAAATCTGGGATTTTAAGCTATAAAGCTTCTATTATGGAAATATATATTGGCTACACTGCATCATTGTTATCACTTTTGTAAGATTATACAGCTGCCACACAATGAGATCATGACCTAGGTGGTGTCTGGCCAGCACTGCAATAGGAAGGTTAATACACAAGTATATTATTATTCATTATTCTACATTTTATTGCCCTCAGGCACTTCTTACTTTCACGGAGCTCCCATTTATATCAACACACTTAGTAGAAATCCCTGAGTGTATTTCTCCTATCTGTATTTTATGGCCATGGCAGCAGAGGGTGAGCCCTGCCCTGGTAGCACCCCAGTGAGCCTGGACCCAGCCCCCATTCCTCTGGATGCTCAGGCCCATCCTGCTCTCCCAGCACCAGGCTGATGTTCTGACCCAAGGGGACCCCACTGTTTTCTTTATGAACAACAAGAAGTCCGGATCCCTGCCTCTGAGCATGGAGAGGGCTGTGACAGGGCTTGTGCTCCTCCCCCAGACAACCTCAGACTCCATAACGTGAGAAAGGCTTTGCACTGGCAGCCACAGAGGGGCTTTTGAAGCTGACACCAGCATAAATCACCCGGGGTTGTTAATGCACACGGTGCTTTCCTTTGAGCTGAATACTCCACTTCTTATTCAAATGGCTCCTGCTGCTGGAATGAATGATTTTTTATGAATGGCAATATGCAGAGTCCCAGCCAAGGGAGGAACACTGCTCACAGCAGCCTACTCTGCGAGTGAGGATCTGAATCCACTGTGAACATTATCACCAGAACCAGGCCAAACAGAACAGGTTTAAAAATATATCCAGAAACAGAATGTCTCTCCCAGCAATTCCTTCTGTCCTGCTACCCAGCCATTGGAAATGGAGCACTTGTCTTGCCTTACCCATGAAGTACCCTTTATTCCCTTATATAAAAAGCTTTTTTTTTAATACTTATCACAAGGCAACTTAGCCAATAGCCTGCTTTCTTTCCCTCCTGCATACCCAGTCTTCTTGAAATTACCTGTTGCTTTCTGCTTTACTGAAAAATAGATCAGCTTCTGCATTCATCTCCTCTGGCAGCAGGAAAACTCAAGCAGTTAAACAGTGGTACCCAGGGAGCAAAGCAGTGGCAAGGCAGGAACACGGTCAGGGTGCAGGTCACTCTTTCCTGTTAACAGAACCTACCCTCAAATTCTGAGCTGTTATTTCAGGTTTTCATTTGCAATTAACTATTTAAGTAAATCCCTTCACACACATTGATGTCTTCTTCCCACCAGGTTCCCGAGCTTTTCCTTCACACCCTTCCAGACAAAATTGAGAAGCTGCTCCACAGATGGAGCATTTTAATAATGCAGAGCAGTGAAACCAGAGAGATGCAGAAAGTCTAAATGCAGAACATGAGATGTTCTTCCCTTTGATAGCAGCAGCAGACAAAATGCACATTGTGTATCCTTAAAAGCATTTCAACTGAAGTCATCTGCTTGCATAATTTAAGATGAGGATAAAAATACAGAAATCCCTCGACATTGTAATGCAGCAACTGGATTAACCCCCGACAACATTCAACAGGTTAAGATTAGTAATAATAAAAAATACAAATCAATCAGCACACATCATGAGCAGACCCACATGAGTGGAATGGGAGGTGGGAGCTGCCAGTGGAGGAGAGCCCAGGCTGCCTGCCCTCCCAGAGCACCCCACTGCTGGGAACCCTGCACCCCCCCAACCCCACACCCACACTCCAACCCAGCAGACAGGCCAAGAACAGCAGTGCTACACAACAGGCAATTTTCCACCATCCTGTGGTACACAACCTCAATTCTGAGCTGTGAAGTCACGAACAGCCCCAGCAGTGCCCAGTGCACCCCTGGCTGTGCTGGGCTGGCACATGTACTTAGAATCAACTTGCCCAAACCAAATCCATGCTCAGTCACCTCGTTACACCTTCCCAGCAAACCAAACATGAAAGGAAATCAAAGCTTGCTCTCCTCCTGCCTGCGGTGGGAGAACAAGGTGGGACACGAGCCGAGGGAGGCTGAGACGTACCTGGCTTGTGCTGTGCCGAGCGGAGCTCGGGGGCTGCTCCTTCCCTGCCACAGCCCCAGGCTCCACAATTCCCTGGGTTCCAAACATTATCGCCTTACACTGCATTCAGTGCCTTCAATACACAGAGTTAATTTTCTTTCTCTCTCTGTACACATTTGCCTGTGCCTCACTGAAGTGTTACCATGTCAACAGGAATAATTACAGCATGGGTAAATACATTTGTGTATCCCAAAATTCATATGCATGCTCACAGACCCATACACACAGCCAGCCCCCCAAACCAGACCCCGCCACAGTTTTTGCTGTTGACATGGTAACACTGGCTGGATGAAGGTCACCACGTGCTGCTCAAGGTGATGCCTTCTTCTGCAGAGCTTCACCCACACAGCCCACGGGCGGCACTCGCAGGGCCACGGGCAGGGGAGCTGGTACAGAAATGGGCACAACAGAGCCCGTCTGTGCCTGTGCCAGGGAGAGAGGGGACTGGCTGTGCACAGCCAAGTCCTGGCTCAGTCTAGAGTATTATATATGCTACCAACCTTATGTTCAAATTCCCTTCAAGACAGCATCCCTAAGAAAACATTACCTGAGAACTCCAGGGCATCCTTCCCTTCCCTTTTCTTCTTAAAGTCTTTAAAATAAAAATTACATCCTTGATTTTTGACAATTGACTTCTCAATTATCAGGCAGCTTTAACACCACCATCCAGCCAGTGTGTGCTAGGCTGGGGACAGGGATGCCACCACTGTTCTCTGCTCAGCTGATGCTGCGAACACAAAGCTTCAGCTTCCACACCACCTGTGCACATTAATCCCATCAAACCACCAGGCACTATCCAGAACAAGTGCTCAGACTTGGATATGAAAAGACAAAGATCAGGATAAGGGGGATGACTTCTGAGGTGGGGGACAGGGTACATCACTCGGGCTGCCCTGCAGGCCATGGAGTGCCACACAGGAATGCCCGCTCCGCCCCAGGTACTCATCATTGGAACACCCCTCAGCTTTTAGGGAAAGCTAAGAAGCTTTCCAATTTGCTTTAAATATTTCAGGGGCAGAATATCCTCTAGACACCCATCCCTCATCCTCTCAACACCTCTATTTTTTTTCTCTCCACCCACAGCACACCATCCCCTTTGGGATCCTGGCCAGTCTCAAGGACCACCAGGCAAGTAGCCTGGGCCAGGTCCTGGCTTGGATCCTCTCCTCGATTTTCTGTGTTTCCAACATGGACCCAAGAAGCCAGAAGGCTGCAAGCACAGCTCGCAGAGAAACCCAAGCCTTGTCCCCAAGGAGCAGCACATGGATGTTCCGAGAAGATAAACATCCAACAGCATCTCCCCCATCTGCTGAGGTGAGCCCGAATCCCATGCACCTCCCTGCCCCATTGCCAGTGGAAAACAGGACAGCGGGGCCTCAGCAACTGGCAGCAGCACCTCCAAAGCCAGGAGAGGTTCAGGGGACCTCTCCTGTCAGAGATGCCTTAGCAGGGATGCATAAGGCAGCCTAAACATAAGGAAACTTTCAAATGGCTCTCAAGTTGCAAGATAATTTGTATTCCCCTCTCTTCACACCAACACATTAACCAAATACATTATTTCCATAATGAGGAGATGAACATCTGTGTGGCTTCCCAAAATTTCAAGTGGCAATACTCGAGACAAGTATTCTCTCTTTGGGGATTGACACATCAGCATTTTAAATAATTGCCAAAGCTAAAAACATCATTTAAAGTCTAAGGAGACATTAAAGAGTTCAGGTGTGATTTAGGTTTGATTTTTTTTTAAATAAAGCACACCAATTTAATTCCACCAGATACAGCTGAGGCGTGGGAAGGGGTCCGTGCTCACTCCAAGCCCTGCTCAGAAGCAGCCACCTGACAAGTTTTGCTTCCCTTTAGCCCAGTGCCTCAGCTGTGCATTACAGCTGATACCAACACACAAAAATATCCTCAACACCTTCCTTCACACAACATCCCAATCATTTTCCCATTGTCCTGCACTCCTCCAAACCACAGGATGAAGCCAGGGACCAAACAGCCTCTTCCCATGCAAACGTCTCCTGCAGCAGAGCCTGCGTGGCAGCCTCAGCACACCTACACTGAGGAGCAGGAGGGATGCCAATACCTAACAGATGTCATTAGCAGCTCCTTCCATTAGATCCTAAAATATTTTTCTTTGGAAATTTATGCTATGTCAAGTGGTAATTAAACTGAGAAACACAGACTAAACTTGAAAACACAGATTAGAACTATTTCCTTGTTACAAAGGGAGCTGAAGGCTACTCTGAATAGGTTGACCACTATAAGTAGCTCAGGAAAGAAATTACAGAAATAGAGATAAAAGCTTGGTCACAGGTGTCATGGGTGCTCAGGTACCTGTCCTGCTGGAAGAACACCAAGAACTTCATCCACTCTGCTCGGGGTGGAGAAGCAAAGATGCTGGTACCTGCTCACTGAGGATATATGGAAGCCTGGGCACTACAGTTGGCTGTCGTCAAGGTAAGAGCAAAGCACTGACTCTAATTAGGCTCAATTATTCACAAGCAATTGCACCATTTTCTTTTCAGCAGTAATCATCACTTTGAGGCCACTCACTGGCTTCATGCTTCATTCTTACAGCTCTAACACAATTACTGGTTGGAAGGAGAGATACACCAGGACCATGTGCAATGAGCTACTGATGAACCACAAGCAGGGCTGAACAAGCAGTATAGGGGGAGTGGTTATTTTCTCTTTTTTTCTGCATTTTTATACATTGAATTAGTAGAAACCTTTTGTTTCCCTGGCCCTTCTTCCCTGTGGCTGTGGGCAAAGCGATTGGTGCTGCGGGGGCAGAGCAGTGCAGGGGGGGCCTCAGCCCCTGAGCTAGGGCTGCAGGGCAGCCTCTGCTCCCCAAACCCCCATCACCAGCTGGATCATGGAAACCTCAGACACTGAGCCTCTGCTGTCTCTTTCTACACCTTTTTCTTTCCAGGTGGACTATGCTGTGTAATTGAAGCAAAGCCTGGATGGCATTTCCAAGACATTTCCTCCAGCTGCACGGAGGGATCACAGACACACAGTTCTTCACCACCCTACAGTTACATCTTAGCCATGAGACAAAAGGTTTGTGTTTATCTACCCTTACCAGGAGATCAAGATCGTTGATCTATTGACTCCTGCTTGGCTGTACTAAAGAGCCAGCACATGTGATTACCTAGAGGATTTTTTTCTCAACTGTTTTCTATTTCCTTTGGTCATTACAGTGTTGTCACACAGCCAGCCAACAGAATGAAAACACATTCCCAAAGCAGATCTGCAAACCCAGCATGAGTGAAGAGGAGGGCACTTTAGCATTCATTGTATCATCTTTAAGGAAATTATGTGTATTATAATGTGTATTATTTCCTAAACTATTACTTTCAAAAGCCTATAATCATTCAAGCATTAACAGCACAAACTAAAAGGAAAAAAACCCCAATCAAACAAACAAAAAAACCCTTTCAAATTTCAGTTTGTTTCCTAAAACGAGCACATTTATTTCTGTGTTTGAACCTGCCTCCCCCAGTGGAGCTCAGCCTGTTTCAGCAGCACACAGCTCACGTGTGTTGGTGTACACAGAGCCAGCAGCAGCAAAGCTGGAGCCCACAGAGATCTCCCCTGGGATGCTCCGGATCCCCACGGCAAGAACTGGGGCAGTAATCAATAGCTACTCAGGCACGAAAGCACTGACACTAATAAGCACATAGTACTTCCAGGGAATACATTTTCATGTCTAATATAGGCACGTTAATTTGCCACTTGCCAACAGGGATGCCACACTTGCATTTCACTCTAAGAGAAGCCTCAAACTTCTTTATTTTTGCCCTGCTTGAGAGATTGTGCAGTGGTATTTCTTTCCTGGCTTGCTAATAAAAAGAAAGAATAAGTCAGTCATAGAGGATTTCAGAGACTAATTTTAAGTGCCCTAGAGAATCTTTTTAAGTTGTAGTGACAGAGTCAGAAATACCATAAGGAAAAAATGTCTTGTGAGACTTTAGGAACTTCGGGATGCTCTGGGAGATGCCCTGCTTCCCATCTCAGCTCCTGCCTCCCTGCCCACATCCTCCTCCAGCGGGCTACACTGGCATTTACTTAGGAGATGGCAGGGAGACCTTGTTTCTTTCACTTTAATTTTTAATATATTAATTTTAACATTTTGTCACAAAAAATAACCCTTGTAGAAAAGACTGATGGCTGAACCCTTTGTTTCTTCCATCACCTTATGGCACAAGCAGATTGTATTTGTATTCTGTGTCACCGCCACCAATTTCAGTGCCTGAATCTTCCCTAATTAAAACATTGCAATAATTGTAAAGGAAAATAAATTGTCACCTAGTATCCATGGTTCTAATCCCTAAGACTTTGCTCCCAGCTCTTTCTTGAGCCCAGATTTGTCACAAATGTGAACAAACATTAAGAGAGACCATCAGTCCCTCTGCTCAAGTAAATGTCATTCTTCATTGCCTATTTTGCAACATCCATGGGCAGCCCACCCGGCACTGCACTGTGAACACTACACACTGTATTAAACCCTTTCTGCTTTACCACAGCAGTATAGCAGAGACGAAAAATTATCTGTTCCATTAGGAACAATCTGTGGTTCCCAGCCCTCCTGCAGAATGCCATTTCTAAACAACTCAGTACTGGGGACTATTCATGGCTGTTTTTACTTAAACCAGGAACAGTTCATTTCAGAAAGCTCCTGCAATTTCTTTTTTTATACGAAAAACATGTGAAACACAAATGGCAAAACAAATACTCTGCCAATATACTTCCTGTGAACCACAGAAATGTGTTAACCTCTGAAAGAGGTGCAAGATATCTCAGAAGAGGTGTGACTCTCACATAGAGATGGAGGGGGCAATTCCCTCTCCCTCCCCGAAGCAGCAGCCCCAGATCTGGACCCTGCTGTGCTGGCAGACATAGGGCATGATGCTTCAGATGGCCATGGGGACCACCTCACCAGTCACCCTCCCTAATTCCCTTCTCCTGCTCCTTTCTCTCAGCAAGGAACCTGCCCAGGCTCTCAGCTCATCCAGTAACATCTCCTCAGCTCCCGGCATCGCCAACGCGATGCTGTGCCTGGCGTGGTGTCAGTGCCAGGACTGCTCTGAGGGACTGGGAGAAGGTCATAAAATCCTTTCTGGACTTCTGCTTCTATGCCTAACCAGAATGCCAGACAAAAACATTACTTTGTTATCATTCTCCATGAGCCAGCTCTGCTTCAGTGGCCCAGGAGGGGCTCGGTCCTGCAGGCACCGGTGAGTCCCCTGAGCTCCATCACCCCCAGATCCTGGAAATCCTGCCAATTTCACTAACAAACAGAAAATTCATTCCTATCAACAAGCGAGGGTTGAAAACCTGCACAGTAGCAGAGACTGACAGTGCCAGAAACCACCAGGATTTCCCAGTGTGCGGGGGTGCAGAGGGAATGGTCCCTTGTCTTCTTCACGTGCGTGTGGGGGCAACCCACGTGTTGCTGAACACCCCTCGCCAGGATGGAAAGTTTGCTTGCCAGCCTAAGCTGCCCTTGGCTCTGGTGCCTCACAAAGCTGCTGGAAAGCAGCAGATGGCTGACTGCTGCGTGGGGGGAGAAACACTCCCCCCCAGATACCCATGGACACCTCCTGCGGCAGCAAACCTGCGGAGGAAGGCTTGGAGGTGCCCACCAGAGCACATGCAGCGCAGAGCTGGCATACAAGGCGAGCAGGCTTGCTAAAAATAAAATTCCTCCTTTCTGGATGGAAATACTCTGCCCAAACGTGTCCAACAGAGAGCTCAGACAATTTCGGTGTTAGATCATTAAAAGGAAAATCGTTCTTCAGAAGATGCAGTTCAGGGTATTTCAAAACAAAGACCAT
The DNA here is from genome assembly GCA_013398125.1 of Aegotheles bennettii. NCBI lineage: Eukaryota > Metazoa > Chordata > Aves > Caprimulgiformes > Aegothelidae > Aegotheles > Aegotheles bennettii. The sequence continues at coordinate 1,026,969 of VZRW01013326.1, forward strand.
TGATGAGATATCTGAACAGTGAGCAACAGCTAAACATTATCCTGTGAATTACCTCTTCTTACAGCATCCACCATTCTGTGTGTGTGCATACACATCTCTCTCTCAAAACAACCACCCACACAATCTCCAGTGTCCTGAAATAACAGTTAAATATGAACATCAAAGAGAAAATGCCAACAGAAGCCCTGGGAGCAACACAAAAAATACAGGAATACAGACATGCATGTACCAGCTGGCTCCTGGCAGAGCAGGACCTCCATCCTGAGCAAGCCAGGTCTGTTGTAGGTTGGGTGAACAGGTTATTTCATTGCAAGGGGCCAAAAAGAAAGCTCCTTAAAGTCTTTATTTTACAATGGTTCTTCATGGACCAGTTACAGCTTTCCTACCTAATTTCTCCGCTATGATGCGGCACCTCCAGAGATGCTGGTTCAGGCCCCACTTGAGATCAAATCCCTTGCTAATGCTGCGGTGGTATGAGCTGTGCCTTACACCGAGCAGTGGCAGGTGATTCTACAGTTACACAGTACTCTACACATCACACAAACTGTCTGAAACCCCCAAAGAGCTCCCCTGCAGGCTGCACTCCCGTGCAGAGCCCATACATACGCAGGCAAGAGGCAGTGAGATTCAGCACTGCACCAGGAGGAACCAAAGCTGATCTTAACTCCCCGAGTAACTTTCCAACAGGTTGGAATCGATACGCAATAAACTTTTCACAGCTGTGAGTGCGTCTTGGATTCCCAGTTAAGGCAGTATTAATTTAAATTCAATTAACGGCTTCATCAGCACTGGGAGAGAGACATTCCCAGCAGGTTTGCAGGTAGAATGACTTTAAACACTGTGTGATTGATACAGAAGAACAAAAAGGTAAATTCTTCCCTCGCCAGCTCTCGGGTTCTGTGGAAGCAATCTGAAGTGCCATTCCAAATCATCTTTTTGACAAAACATAAAGCATGAAACAACAAACCTGGCTTAACAGATGATACATTTCTGTATTTACTTAATAACACCAGCACACAACATCCTTAGCATTTGAATCCCAAAGCTGCTACAGACAATTTACTCCTGGGGGAAGAAAATGCAATGAAATGTTTGTACATGTTGTCCTTCGTGCAAACCTTGCTTGGAAGAGAGAGTGTCCAAACCAGAGCAGCTCTGCCAAACCACTGACACAACCAGCCTTGAAGCACATTTCCTGACTGTTGTTGGCTGTAATTACACCATGAAACCCCCACAACCAGAGCTGAACCTGCTGGGGTCCGTCCCCCCCCCCCCAGGCGCTGGGCCCTGTGGGCAGGGCAGGGGGGGCAGGAGCCGGAGCTGCCCCCGCTGCTTCCACCAGCCAGCCTGGAGGGACCAAGAACAAATCCATGGACACGTAAAACAGGGCAGGTGAGCAGAGGTGAGAGGAGAATACAGAAGAGGTAATGGGAAGAATGAGTAAATTCCAGAAGTGGTGCTCCATGCTACTTCTCTGTCCTTTCCCTTCTCACTGGTGACCCCCCAACACCTCCTGGCACCCCTGGGCTCTGCCATAGTGGGGCTGCTGTGATCTCACCGGGATGGCAGCCCAGGATGAACCCAAGCTCTGAGCCCGACCATTCCATCTCACTTACTCGTAAAAGCACATGCCCAGGGACACAGAGAAAGCTTGGGAACAACAGAGCACTGTACAGTACTCTGGACCAGGCTGTAAATAAAAAGAATCCAAACCTGATTATTTTACAAATGTGATGATGAGGTTCAAGGCTGCTCTGTTCTATCTGGGGAGGAGGTGGGGAAGTGTTGCCCAAAGCACATCTTTCCCAGAGAAACACCCGGGGGTAAATGCAGCCGCAGCCAGACCCAGCAGCAGCCTGTGATTTATTCATGCTGGATAACATTCAACACAGTCTCTGAAACAGGAAAATGAAGCCTGAGCTCCTTTGCTTTGCTAGAATGGGGATGCGCAGGTAAAAGATTTGAGAGCCACTGAACAGCAAGATATAATTTCATTCTAATTTTTTCTTAAACCTCTTCTCCTCCAGTGTTTCTTTCAGGGTTCAATACTGCCCAAACAAAAAAGCAGCAAATCAGCTCTTGTTGGAAATCAATCAAAACATTAAAAACATGATTCACATCTATTTGGAAGGCAAACAACTGAAAAATTCCAAGGAGAGTTGTGTTGGTTTGCAGCACCTGCAATGCTTCTACTTTTATTCAATAGCTATACACTTCCCCGTGCTGAATTTGAGCCATCCTTTAACCTCAGAGCTGAGAGCTCCACCAGACTGCAAACCTCAGCCACATCCATAGCTCGCTGGAATTGAATCATTAATCTTAAATCTAGTTGAATCCCATTGTTTAGTTGCATCAAATTCTGAACTCAGACCATAAAGTTGGGTTTTTTTCATCACTGGCAAAGCATTTTGCCAGACTTCCAAAATAATTAACGTATATACATATGTATATATATTAGCCTCTGTATTTCTTACAGCTGTTCCTCTCCTTGGCTTCCTTTCCCTGTGAGCTAGTGTCCATGAAAACAGATCACATAGAAGTCAGCAAGATGAGGAAGACTATTTTAAAAGACAAAAAGTTGGAGGAAGAACGAGGTACATGAAAGTGCTAAGTCAGTAGCACAGATACCAACAACATGAAGCACAGTGTACCAGCCCAATTCAAAAATTTTTAGCACAGAAAAGAGGCATAGGGACAACAGAAAGTAAGAGGTAAGTAGATAGTTTTTCATCTTCTTTAAAGCTGATGTAATTTCCAAGATACCACCGAACAGAGGGACATTTTTAATTCATGGAAATTACATATTTTTGAAACTTTATGAGAGCTATTGGAGGCATTTGAATGCAGCGAGTACTGCACAAACCTGCTCTGAACACATCAGGCTTTTCCAGCTCTCCTGCCACAGGTGTCTTCCTATCACTGGCAGAAAGATCTGCTTTTCCTCCAGGGAAAGACTTTAGGAACTCCTGACTATGAATCTGCCTGCGAGGGAGAACTTTAATTGAAGTCTGGACCAGCAGCATCACTGTCTTTAACTGGAGGGTCATCCAGGTAACTCTTACATCCATCTCTGTGGTGTAATGAAGAGAGCCACCCCAGGCAGCCGGAACGTGTAATTAGATTTGGGTACAGCAGTGACAACAAGGGGGGGAATGCTCTGAAGTTTATTAAATCTGCTGACACATGAAGAGGTAAAGTGGCAGTGAAATACTTAAAGGTCAGTTTGTGATTAAAAAGAGTAGTGTGGAAGAAGTTCAGCAACACACTGCCAAATGCATGCAGAGGCACAGATGTTCAGCATTTCTGTATTATTGTGAAATGAACAGTAATAATACATCCTAATAAAACCTTAATTAATAAATACATTTTTTTTCTGTTGTTTCACCTGTTAAATTTCTCTTGGCTTTGGTGATACTTGGTTAAATTGGCTCTGGAGCTTCTTCCAAACACCAGTTTCCATGAAGTGATCCCTATTTCAGTGTGCACCTCCTCTGGCTCACTGTCTACTGCCATTGCACAAATCAGATGCAACTTTATCCTTTCAGTGTAATCACATCAAACACACCCAGGCTGTATTAAGACTGACTTAAGATGAATGAATTCAGTTCATGTGATGATTTCCTAAATCACCCCACGGGACTACGGCAAAGAAAATTTTGTCCCAAGAGTGACACCAAGTATCAAGACAAATAACTGCATATCTGGGGCTGGATTCTGCACTTTAGGCTCTCTCTGGAGTTGGAGCCTGCTGGGGTATTCCCACTGTTACCAAAAATAGGAACTTCACATGGCCCCTGTGTAGACAGGTGCAAATACACCAACCCACCTGCTTTTCATGGCTGTATTTTGAACAGAAGAGTCCCAGCTGGGCAGAAGTGTTATTTCAAACATGCCTACTTCTGTGTAAGGGCTGTTTCAGTTTATGACTATGTGACCAATAGCTTCACAGATGTCAAAAATCTGATAATCCAAAGTGTGCCATATACATTTCAACATGCAGGCATGTTAATTTTCAATGCAATTGAGCATCTCCAGGTTCATTAGCACACCAGGTTTCCCAGCAGCATGGCAGAGCTCAGGTTCAGGTACAGGAGCTGCAGTGCACTCTGCTTCCAGTGAGCTTTGTTAGGAATCTTTTGCTAACATAATGCAAATAATATTGAACACATTGATAAAAGGAAAGAAAAAAAATTAATATAGTCTGAGGAGCAAAATAGTGATTTATCCCCACTAAAGGAGTTCTCACCAAATCCAGTGGGAATTAAGCCTGGGCTTAACTGCTGCCTTGACCTGGAGCCTGTGAGCTGCAGGGCAGGCGGTGGCACGGCTGCACGCCGCACAGGAGGAGACTGCTTGGCTGGAAGGCTGCTCAAGACACTGTCCTTCAGGACAAATTCAGTTCCAGTCTGCTAATTTTGTTTGTTTCCATTAATTTATAGGGAAAATCAAGGCTTCTTATTTCATTTATTTTATGTATTCATCAAAAGAAATGCATTACTAGAATTTAGGAAGCAGATGTTCATTGCTGGATGATAAAAGAGTAACATTAAAATGTCTCTTTCCAGTTCTCTTGGATTCATGGCCAAATTAAATTATTACAACAAAGAAAGAAAACCAAAACAAAATAGAGCAGTCTAAATGCAAGAAAGGCAGAGAATCCATATGGATAACAGCCTCACTAAGCAAAGAAATGCTAACATCTAAGGATCACTTATTTCTCTAAGTAACAGATTTCACTGGATGCTTCTCTTTGTGGATGGAGCAGAAAAAGAATCAGTATGAAAGGGGAAATGTAGAGTTCTGGAAAACTGATTCAGGAGAACGGGAATTTGCTCTGTGCTCTTACCCATCCCTTGTCTCTCCCTCCTAGTGGGACGAAGCATACGGCAGATACAGATGGCAACAAGGGATGGATGAACAGCATTGAAAAAGGTAGGAACCAGCCTCACCCTTTCTGAGCAGTCACAGAGCAGCCTGGAAACATTTGCTATTCCAGCAAATTCCAAACCTCAAAATACGTATCTGCTGTATGGCACCCGCTCCTCAAGAACACACAGTTACACACATAGGCAAAATGCAACTGAAGCATCACAGTGAGTTCATGATGCGATCCAGGACTACAAGAGCAAACTGCAACCAGCCAACTTTTAGGCATCTAATATACTCACTGAACAAGAAGATATTTGCAGGCTCAACTGATGCATTTTCCTGCAGACACACTGAATTTCACTGATATTTGTAACTGTTATTTAACAGACTTTCTATACCTGAACCCTTCCACTGTTACCATCACTTACTGTGTCCAAAAGCAAACCTCACGTTTCCCATTATGTCCAATGTGTTTAATGTGCAATATAGGAGGAAAATACTTTAAAACAAACAAACTTGGAAAATTTTTATGTCTGCTTACTGTTGGCACACTTCATTTTCTCAGAAGCCCTCAGGGATGAATACAGACAGTATGACAAGATTATTAAAACATCCTGGTTTTCAGAAACAAAACACCTCATTGTTTGTCAACTTCACATATTTATGGAGAAGTAACATGGAAAATGCCTCCAGGGTATAAAAAACGCAAAACCATGAAGCATATTATGTACCTGAGAAGAATAATGAATGAGGTGTAGACACAGTAAAAATGAATGCAGATATTTGGTTTTCCAGTGCTTGAAGACACCAGAGCCTGTTTTAACATAGGCAACATGTTCAAAGACTCTGCGGAGGCCCTGCCCAACCCAAAGCCATGTGTCAGCTGAAGAGTTGGTTTGCTTTACTCGGTGTTTCCCTTGTAAAGAACTTTCCTTGTCAATTATAGAGAACACAGACTCTCACCGGTGAGTTTGGTTTGCCCAGACAAAGCCACTTGGATATTTAAGCATCTATACAAACCCAAGGGATAGCAAATTGAGGAAAAATCAGACAACAAACACTTCAGAACACAAAGAAACGTTGAGAAACAAAGAGATTGTGTAAAAAAGTTTCCCATAATTTTTATATAGCCACGCATATGTACAAGCACATGTATTTGTGAAGCACACAGGCAACAGGTATAAATAAATGCACTGAGTGAAATAAAAGTTCAGTTTCAATGGATACTCATGATGTAAACATGAATTTTTACTTCTTCAGTAGAAAACTTACCCATTGCTTTAGAGACGACACAAATTGCAAAGGATTTTCTTTTCCTGCGTGCACAGATGATATGTTAAGATCATTTTGATTTACTCCCCTTTGAGTGATAAAGGCCCTGTCGTATCACCACAGCTTAATATAAGCTCTGAAATCATGCCTTTAATAAATAACTGCTGGTAGCTTCTCAGCTGAGGAAATAACATGTAGTTTTCAGATGTGAAACATGAGCATTTCGGAAAATTTCAGGAGATGGAGACTTACACAATGTCCTTCACACTCTTTGTATCATACCATGTCTGTGCACGTCCATAAAACACATACAAGAAAAAAGTATGGGTGATCATTTTGGTACCACCAGAGAGCAGGGAGAGATGAGGCAGAAGGGAGCTCTTACCCTCAACAGTCGCTCGCTTGGGCAGGATGGTGATGGCCCCCTCGGCGATGTCCTCCTGCTGCAGCAGTGGGCTCACCTTGGAGCCCCACGTGTCCGAGCCCACCCAGAGGAAATGGCCAACTTGATCCGCCCTCTTTGCGGCCGCAAGGATTTGCCTGTGGGAAAGAACATTTTGTTCACCAATTCATTTCAATTAAACGTATGATTGCTTGGGGAAAACAATGTGTTGCAACTGCAGAATGAACAGAAATGGCATATTCCTGTCACCAATGGAGTCAGGAATGTCACAACACATCACACATCAGGATACACAGCACAGACTGGACCTCACTTCTAACTCATCCCACGTCCTAAGACTGAAACTGTGATGCCACCAAAACTTAAAAGTTTTGCCATAAAACAGACTCTGAATTAATGAATAACCCATAATAGTATGAGTGTGCAGAGGGGCATCTTCTTAATGTGTCTTTGAGGGGTGAGGTCAGGTCTGCCACCCCATGGATGAGTAACCCTCTGACAGGGAAAGCTCCCAGACCCTGACCAACATTCCTGTGCCCCCAACCACAGTGATGCCCGGGCTGGGGCACCTCCCTGCCTGCTGCCTCCACACTGACTCCACATCCCACCTTGCTCTTACCAACAGGCATTTCCATTTCATTATTCACATTCTTACTTGTTTTCTCTTTTCTGCATAGCTATCAAGCACAAATGAATTAATTCCTCAGTCATCCTTACTTTATGTCCTCATCATTGGCAAAAATAACGATGGCCCTGGCATTGGGAGTTTCAAGGAGCTGCTTGATGATTTTATCAAAGTCGATGGTCTTGTCCTTGCGATCCTGGGGGATTTTCAGGGACTGAGCAATGCAGAGCCCACCTGGTTAAGAAAGAAGAAGAAAAGGCCACTGTCACTGGAGAGCAGAGCAAAGGCAGTGGGAAATACACGTGGAGAGCCTGGGAGGAGGAGAAACTCTCCGGTTGGATCGCTGTCCTCACAGAGCACTTCATCTTCATGTCAGGCTTTCCGAGGGATTCACACAATCACTGTTTTGCACAGAGCACTCACTGGGATACACACAGCCTGCATGCCTGAGCCATGGATTAAACAGACGGGCAAAAACAGTATCAGAGAAAAGCAAAACAAACAAACCAGTCAGTAGAGGGATTAAAAACCAACAACGAACAAACAAACAACAACCTGAGCGAGCTTCAACTGATTTAAAAAAACCCCACAACAGGCTGAAAGGCAGTGGTGTTGGCAACATCTTAGGCAAACTTTATCTGGGTGGAGAGGTGAGATTCTTTTTAATTTTGCAAGTTGAAGGATATAGAAGGAAAACGCTTCCAGGTGAAAAAACTTATCTGGAAGAGGAACAGCAAAGGAGCTGAAATAGTGGCAAAGCAAAGATTGTTCAAGAAATGTCCAACCCCAAAAGGGATGGAACTGCCACAAGATAAATTACTTGTCTGTGACCTGGACTTCTCCTAAATACACACATGAGTGAAAAAGAATAGAATCAACACAATGAGAGTGATAAATACACCCATACCAAGAAACCACTCAGTTTTAGCACAGTTCACATATTACAGTTAGTAAGCTTGTCTTAGGGGAAAATAAAAAATAAAAATTAAAAAAAATTGCACATCTCCAGTGACATTCTGCTTGTCATTGTTGGCAGATGAAAACACACTTTTGCCTGCATTGTTTTGTTTCTCAGTGATAAAGACAGTCATCTTTTATGGGATCTTAGATACCAACTTCCTCACTATCCTTCACAGTGTGTTAATTAATAACATATCAGAGATGCACAATAAGAAACAGCAGTGGGGATGAGTTAATTAAAAGACAGCAGGAAAAACCGAGACATTCACAGATATGTATTAAAATACAGATTTCAAGGCACCGTTAAGTGAAGTAGCAGAGAAGGTGTTCTGTGGGAAGGACCCCAGAGGGGGTGGCTGAGCCCCCCACCAGACGCTGGCTGCCTGCAGTGTGCCCAAGGGTAACAGCAGCACCCTCAGCCCCAGCAGAGCAGATACACAAACACCTGAGGGAAAGCACTGCACACTCGTAAAGACCAACTGCACACTTTGAAAATTGCAACTGTGGCTCTGTTGCAGGTCTCTGAGCACTGTACAAAGTAGGTCAGGATCATTTTTCCTTATTTTAGACATAAAGAAGCTGAGACACAGAGGTTGCCTGAAGCCAGGCCAGGTCTGTTGGTACCAGGTGATCCAGAAACTCGGGGAAAAAGGACTGGTTTCAGTGGAAAGAAATAAATCAGAGAAAAGGAAAGGTTGAGAAAGAGTAAAACAGAATTGTAAACCCCAAGCCTTTCTCACACAGAATGTTTCGTTTTGTTTTACAATTACTGTAGCCTGAAATTATTGCAACCTGAGTTTTTTTCTTTAGAAGAAAACAATACTGATTTTCAAACATAAACTTCATTTTTAAATGAGGAAAGAAAGTCTCATTGCTAGTAAGTCCAAAAAGTTTAAACATTTAAGAAATGCTCTTCCTTTTATTTTCCCCGGGCAAAATTAGACTGAATCAACTCAAACCCATGAGCAGAGTTAGAGCTGTCCTGAAAGGCTCCTCTTCTGCCGAGGGAAAATCTCTCCCCCCCGGCATCTCACCTAAAGAAAATTTAAAGTTATTGGCTGCTCCTGGAAGTGTCTCTGTGCCCTCCCTGGCACTCCATCATGCCAAGCTGAGCTACTTCGAATCTCCCACGAGACACTCCGAGTTCTCTTTCTTAAATAAGGATGTGGCAGCTTTGGAGAATTCATTGAGAGAAAAGAAAAAAAAACCCAAACAAACCCACGGACTGCTACAAAGCTCCAAGGTTTGGCACCTGAAAATGCATCCATTCCCTCCACGGTGTCCTTTAAGAGGCTCCCACTCCGACACAGCAGAACAGGAGAGGATTTATTTTATAGCGCTGGGACCAAAGGGCTGCTGCATTCTGCATGGAGCCGTTAATCAGGCACCTCTGTAGATGCTGTGAAGATCCTCTGCAATCACAGAATCCCAGAATCCTAGGGGTTGGAAGGGACCTCGAAAGCTCATCCAGTCCAACCCCCCTGCCAGAGCAGGGTCACCTAGAGTCCATCACACAGGAACGCATCCAGGCGGGGTTTGAATGTCTCCAGCCAAGGAGACTCCACAACCTCTCTGGGCAGCCTGTTCCAGTGCTCTGGCACTCTCACAGTGAATAAGTTTTTCCTGATATTCACATGGAACCTCTTGTGCTCCAGTTTACAACCATTGCCCCTTGTCCTATCATTGGTCAGCACTGACCTGTCCTTCTTGAACTGTGGGGCCCAGAACTGGACACAGGACTCCAGATGTGGCCTCACCAAGGCAGAATAGAGGGGGAGGAGAACCTCTCTCGACCTACTAACCACCCCCTTTCTAATGCACCCCAGGATGCCATTGGCCTTCTTGGCCACGAGGGCACATTGCTGGCTCATGGTCATCCTCCTGTCCACCAGGACCCCCAGGTCCCTTTCTCCTATGCGCTGCCCGTCACCAAAATGGGTCAACTTGTATTATTTTATTTGCTCCATTTTGCTCAGTCTGCACAGGGTGGCATTTGACATCAGAGTACAAGATCCTGTCCCAGCAGCAGGGTGATCCACCCCAACCACCCCACTGTACCAGTCCCAGCAGCTTCTGTTTAGGTCCCAGCTCATGAGCCTGAATAAAAGCATTTTGATCTCGGCAGAGACCTCGTGGCAGGCAGAAGCACGTGTAATTTTTCATTCCCTAGCAATAAGAGATGCTGAGGAATCGGGTGCATATGGTCCAAACAGCACACACAGAGTAAGCTGAACTTCCATGTTCTCATCTTGCATTCTCCTTACAATAGGAAACGTGCACAGTTATTTAAGCTGTCAAGCTAATTCACAGTGCTCCCAAGGTAAAAACCTCCCAGGGAATTAAGTGGCAAAAACGTGAAAGTTGCAAATTAAGGATCCTGTCATAGGATTTCTGCAGTAATACACTACCCTTGATGGATTGGAGAAGTGACAAATGCTCTAACTAGCTACAGGCTGCTATGGCAATCAGCAGCAGCCTGGGAGCCCAGCCCATGCTGCACCCAGACGGGGCTGCTCCGCACACCCCGGCAGCCCCAGGAAGCCCCCTCACCCCAGACTGCTCCCACAAGCAGCACCACACTTCGAACCAACTGCCAACAAAGAGGGTTCCTGGCTCTGGTATGGTTGCTTCTGTCTAGCAAGTGAAGAAGGCAGGTGACCAGGATTGTGCAAGCCAACACGAAGATCACTATGAAGATCATGGATATTGGAGATGCACAAAAGAGATGTGGGCTGCAGTATGGATTGGACACATCCTTCAAGAAATTCTGCAAGCAAATGTGTAACTCCTGTAGTGATGGAGCTTTAGCACATGAAAGGTGGTCACACCAACAACGATGCACCAGTCAGTTCTGCACCCCTCCATGCCTGAAACAATATCCTTTCTCTTCCAGGCTATGTATAGAAGTCCAACTCTGGCATCTTTGTCATCCTCCCCTGCTGCCAGCAAATGTTTTTATAACAACATCAAATCCAGGACGGGAACACCAGGAACAGACCTGGTCGGTTCAGCCTTTCCAGATGTGCCTTTGTCCAGCAAGTAAGCCATGAAAATGCACAATGTGTGAAAAGGATGAGACAACAAGGCAAACCATTTCCTCAAACAATAACTTGAAAATTATTTGGTTCTACAGCTTCTGGTTTTCCCAGGGGCTTGTGCCACTTTGGCAAACTGACCCGATCATTTGGGATTGTTCCCTGCATTAACATTCCCCACGCTACAGCCACTGCTCTGACAAACACAGAAATGCCAACACTTCAACCAAAATTCTGCATTTTTTTTGGCAAATAAACTAAATGCAAACCGAGGTTGGGTTCTTTCTCCCTGGCTGGTGAAAAACAATTTCTCCCCTAAATTTTATTTCCAGTAGAAGATCCCTCTGAACTTCATTTAGTCACTAACAAGACTCACTGTAGCAGAGTTTCTGTCTTAAGAAATGCCATTTTTAGTTAATCTTCACACAAAGAGAACCTGCTTCAGTTTCACCTTGATCCTTATAACAGCCCTTACTTTCTCACATGCTTTTGGAGAAGCTTTAATTAAGTGATGCTGGTGACAGAGGAAATTTATCCTTATCTTACCTGAGCAAGGTATTGCTCAGGATGCTGGCAGTTAAGGATATACAAACACCTGATTTTTTTTGGTTTGGCCACCAGACTGAAAAAGAGAATTTATAGATCAATTTATTATTTTGTTTTTGTTGCTAGATCTTCAGTTGTCCTCATTATAACAAAAAGCTGTACAATTAATTTTACCTAAACCAAAAACCTCTGTTTAATCTGAACGGGAAACATCCTTGCCTACACAGGATGTCAGCTTTCTTCTCTGTCCCCTTTCCAACAGAGTATGTGTGTCAGATTCTGCCCCACAAGTATCCTCAGTGTTTTGCTATGAAAACTTGTTTTGAGGCATTCAAGGAAGTCCGTTTTTAAGTCTGACAATATAAAAGACATTTTGCAAGCACAAAAAAAGCAGAGAAAAGAAAACAAAATAACCAGTAATCTTTGGAGAAGATCTAAAAACGACAAGTTTCTGCTGACACCTTTCTCTGAAAGGCAAAACTCCAGGAGAATCCTCAGTGCAAATTCAGGCAGTCGTGCAGCAAATTGTTTGGGGCATTAAACACCTAACTCTGGTATTTAAGGGTAATGGATGTATCTAGTAATCAAAGTGTTGCTTCAGTATCCATGGATACCTGTGATTATGTGATATTTTGATTCTGGTACAACACTAAGTACATCATTCTGCTTCCCTGAGAGTCTCCAGAGCTATTTTTCTTATCACCACTTAATTGGATTATCAGGTAGCACGAGAGACAATACCACACTTTTCCAGATGATTTATCTATCCAGACACTCTTTTGGGGAGAATCACTTTTAGCAATACTGAAAACATTGCTTCAGAAGGTAATGTTTGCTATTGCTAATTATTAAAAGGAACTCTCAATTAATTTGATTAATAGAGTATTTTAAATTAGCAGCTGCCGAAAGCCACCCCCTGGATGTTTGTTATGATTATGGGAACAACACACAACACGGTGGGTTCACACGGTGCCCTGCTGCAGGGAGGCAGCTCGGCATGGCATGGGACAGCACGGGATGGGACAGCACGGGATGGGACAGCACGGGATGGCTGTTCCTCCACTGCCCAGGATTTGAAGACCTTTCCCACTGCACACCAGAGCACAGAAAAACACCCTAAAGCTGGGATTTTAAGAAAGGTGAATTGGGAAGCACAGGAAAAAGCAATTTTAAGTAAAATTTTAGATCTTTTTTTATCTCAACAACAAAAATACCAACTCCTCAAGCGCTGAGGAGCTCTGTTTCCCCCCAGAGCAGCCTGCCAGAGAGGCAGTGAGGTCCCACTGTGCCCCTGCTGAGGGCTGCGGGATACTCAGCCCAGCGCTGCACTGAAAGCTCTGCCATGAGCAGGGAACCCCACGTTCCACCAGGGGAAACAGATCAAACAGTTTGACATAAGTTTAGCATAGCCCAAAGGAGAGGAATTAACTGGGGAAGAAACAAAATAAACATCAAAGGCATGTAGTTGGGGTTTTTGTTGTACATTATTATGTATGTCACTGCTGGGCTTAGGCATATACTTATATATCCTGCACATACAATTTATTAGCTGCAATGAATTTTACTGTAGAAGAAAAGAAACCAGTGGCAGTAACACTGAAGAGTTGAGTTTGAAGAAGTCAGTATTGTCCCCATGTGAAAACTTTGATACCATAATTATTTCCCTGATAAAGCAGAATTACATCCTAAAGGAACATGAACTATAAAGATCATTTCATATTCTTGAAATACAGCCGGGCCTGCCAGCTTGCTTGCCATCAAACTCCTCACTAGTGAAAGAGTTATTCAAACAACTGCCACAAAAGCCACAAAACCTTCACAGAACCATCACTGGGAAGTCAATACATGACTCACATGTTTGCTTAGAGACACACGAACATTATGCAGCAGGAGCCTGTGTGTCAGGCAGGGGTTTCAGTCCTTCTGTGTTATACCTGGGAATTCTCATTTACAGTTTAAAATAAAAACCAGAGTAACCCCTCCAACGTCCACTTCACAGCACTTGTCATCAGCCTCAAGCAAGAAATGAGATTTTCAGTGAAGTTAATCTAGTGTAGGAAAACTTCCAGTCCCCTCTCCAAACCCATAAATTCCCAGTAAGCCCATCCCAACCACACTACTGAACCTCTGATATTCCCCTGTCCCCACCAGGTGAGAAAGTTCACCAGGAACCTGTCTGAGGCCACCAGCACTCTTCTTATATGAGCTCTCCAGCACCCATCCAGCAGCCAAGGCTGGACTTGAGCCTGGACCCATCTCCTCCTCAGAGCAGTGAGGCACAGCCCACAGGGGATGTCCCCTCCTGGGGACCTGCTCCAGTGCCAGCTCTGCCAGAGGCACTGCAAGGGAACTTCAATCTATTGAGATTAGCTCACTGGTAAAGAAGTTCCTGTCAGCTGGAAATGGGAAGAAATTAATGTATTCTGACCCCCATCTCAGTTCAGATGGCCAGGGCAAGCCACAACTCAGAGACAGAGTCTGCTTTTTGCTACTCCCCTCCACCCCATCGGGAAGTGGAAGAGGAATAAGGAATAGTGACTGAACAGTTGGAAATTAAAACTGTAACAGGTTTAATGAGACAAGGAGGAGGAGTAACAGGGGAGAAAAGAAGAAAATCTATACAAATCTATACAACCCGACTCCGATGACCGCCCATACAAGCTCCTGAAAGTCCTCCAGTGCCAAAGTCGCTGGGGAAAAGGAGCCCAGAGCCCACCCAGCACCCGATGGACTCGGATCCCGCAGAGCACGGGGAGTCGGTAACAAAGGCAGGGCCTCTCCTCACTCCGGGATGGCTCCATGTGGCAACGAGAGGAGAGCAGAAAGGAAAGAGGTGTGAACTTTCCCTTCTCCTGGCTTTATGGAGCTTGGCAGGCAGTGGGAGGGAATGCTGACACCCCAGACCCCTTTTCACAAAGGGTCCTAAACTCCACTCCTACACCCCTCACCCCCCTTAGGTCCTCGCAGCAAAGCTGTAAGACTTGCCTGTCCCTAAACCATAACATACACACACACAAAAATAGATGCAGGCATATTCAGAGAGAACTGCCTGGACTTAATTCTGATGGCATTTGCTGGGCTAAGGTACCAAAGCTCCACCAAGAACAAATTCCACATCACGGAAAGTTCAGGAGCATGAAGTTGTCCCATTTCAAGAAAAAATAAAACAAAATGAGGAGGTTAAATCATATAGAGTATTCAGAATCCTCGAGAAAAAAGAACTTGAAGTCAAAAACCCTATAGAGAGATCCAGAAATGACAGTTGGGTCTTTATGTCCAAAATCAAAGTTCTAATGAGCCTCTGGATCAGGCTTTGGTTTATTAGAAATCATTAATATCCTACTTACCGAGAGTTATGAAGTCCTTGTGTATGCCAGTAAAAGAAGTTTACAGCCGCACTGCAGTGCAGGTAGGCTAGGATGGAAATTACATCTCCATAGGATCGTAATTCAATTGTAAAAATAGAATGTGCACCCATAATAAAATTATATTAAAATATGAAACTGCATCAGTTTATCCAATGGGAAGCATCCGTGAGGATACACAACAGCTTTAACTCAGAAACTTTCTATGTATTAAAATTCTACTGAATCATTCTAAAATTTGATTTTTGCTGAGCTTGTTTATTGTCTCATTTTTTTCACATTAGACCTCATCTTAATCAAAAAATCAGGAAACTTAAACTGATACAGAAGACTAATATTTCTAATACATTATCATTAGTGCTTAATTCTATTGTGTCACAGCTTTCCTGCACATTTAGTGACATTCCTAGCGCACTTTATCACCTCAAAAATTGTCCTTTATTATGGCAGTTAAACTCCAGCAATATACAAAAAATTAAGAATTTCTCTGGAACACCAAATTAAATTATAAGAATGGTGTAAGATCGTGATTTTCAAAGGTTTAGAAAAGCTCTATTTGAGGATATCTTGTTGCCAACAGGCTCAGGTTCGCTATGGGCAGTAAGAGGGACCTGAGACTTACCAGCTTCCTAAAAACTGTACTACAAAACTTACGTCTGAGCCATCCAGCACAGAAAAAAGCAATATAAATACAAGTTCCACTTCTGCTTCCAGCATTTAGACCACTTGTGTTGTTACAACTTTATGGCAGCGGTGCTTAAAGGGCTGCCCTGTAAAATCCCTGCCAGGTGATAACCGCTGCTCTGCACAATGGGATTCAGACCCAGGGCTGGAGCCTGAACAAGCACATTCCCAGCTGAACAACATGACTCACAAGGAGGACACGAGCCTGTTGGAATGACTCCAGAGAAGGGCCACAGAAATGCTCAGAGGCCTGGGACACCTGAGCTACGAGGAGAGGCTGAGAGAGTTGGGGCTGTTCAGCCTGGAGAAGAGAAGACTCTGAGGAGACATCAGTGCCACCTTCCAATACCTAAAGGGGATCTACAAGAAGGATGGGGACAGGCTTTTTAGCAGAGCCTGCTGTGGTAGAAGGGCTAATGGTTTTAAACTGAAGGAGAGGAGGTTTAGGTTGGATATAAGGAAGAAGTTTTTCACCGTGAGGGTGGTAAAACACTGGAACGGGTTGCCCAGAGAGGTGGTGGATTCCCCATCCCTAAGATGTTCAAGGCCAGGTTAGATAGGACCCTGAGCAACCTGGCCTAGCGGGGCATGTCCCTTCCCATGGCAGGGGAGTTGGATTAGATGATCTTTAAGGTCCCTTCCAACTCAAGTGATTCTGTGATTGTGTTTAGAATTTTGCCATATTCCCATTTCTAACAAGAAGTGTCTGCTATCAAATAGAAAAGAATCAGAATTAAGTCAAAAGGAGTATAATTAATGGTCTGTAAGGAAGTCCTGGGCCCATCAGCCGATCCATGGGATGAAGCACCACAGGGGCACAAAACGCTTCATATGATCCCATATGGCACAAATCCAAAGATAATGCAATCCTCCCTCTGTCTTGTAAGAGTCTGGTTTAGTCAGAGCAGACCCGGCTCTACTGCACTGTGCTTAAAAATAGCAAAGGCAAAGTTCTCAGAAATAAAGTCAGAACACTTTATAAAACACCGGTTCTTTAGGAACAACTGTGGGCGGTAAAATCTCTGGCTGCGGGTGGAGACAGAAACAAAACACCAAAAATACCATGTTTAAAAGCATAATGTACAGCCAAGCAATGATACAAATTAGAACCATGCTCAACGCAAAACACCAGCGAAGTATCTCGGGCTTGCAGCTGGGGCACAAATCCTCAACTCTGGCAAATCCAAAGCCCTAAACTGAAATTTGGAGGGAGAACCAAAGGCAGAGTCACTGATCATAGCCCTTCTAAGGTTGCAGAAGCAGCCCCCAGCCCCACCAAGCACTGTGGTGGTACAAAGGGTTTATTGAACATGATGCCAGAACCCCAAGAGAGCATAACCTGGCAAGGTAACCTCCCAAGAATGAGAAGTAACCACGTGGAAGGAGACTGAATTCCAGGGAATCAAGCAAGAAATAAACAAAGTGATAAAACTGTCTTTGTTTTCCTGTAAATAAGTGCCATGATGAAGGTACACACAGTCAACCCTGAGTTTCTCCACCTGATGAGCCATTAAGCAACCCAAAATCAGCCCTGTTACCTGCCTGGCTGCGTCTCCCCTCCCTTCACACCATGGCTGTGGGCGGTGGGCAGCCAAGCTCACCCCCTCCACAGCTCCCATTGCTGTTTGCTTCCCAAAATGCCTGGATGCAAGGCTGCTCCCAAACAATGCCTTCCCAGGCTGCTTTGGCTCCCTTGCAAAAAGCAATTTCCTGCAACCTTCACACACACTAAAGAATCCCGCGCTCTCTGACACGGGTTTATTTGTCTGATCTGCCTCTTGGAGCTCCACACTGTAATTTAGGAGACTGCTTAGTGCTGTGCTGTTCTTACAGGGATATTTCCCCCCTAGCAATAATGATGCCACCTCTGGGTAGTGAATCATTATAAATTGCAAGCACAAAATGATCTCTAATGATGAAGCTTTTCTAACGACAATTTAGAGTGTTCCCATGTTCCTAATTCATTTTTTCTTGGAGAGGTAACATAGCATTTTAGCCTTCTCTCAGTTAATGCTATTTTCTTGGTTGTTATACATCTGTTAGGGCAAGTAAAGACTTGTCTGTTCTTCAAAGAATGAGAGATCCAGAGAACAGCAATGACAAATCTCGGTGGGAAAGGAGGGAGGATTAGAAATCTTCTAAGTATACTTTGGAAGAAAACTTGTTTTCTAATTTTTCCACCCAAGAAAAGACCAGTATTTACAACATGAAAAAATTCTTTTATGAAACCAGTGTTGGGCTTGCAAAGGCTCTGCAATAGATAAGGGACATGAAAAGAGACTGATAGGAACTCCTGGGCTTTGAGCTAGCAAGGACAAAAAGCAAGACACAGGGCCAGAGCACAGAACCACTCAGGTATGCACCCAAAAGCCAACAGGATTTGGCATTCACTTAGAAACAAAGATCAACTCATGTTTTGGTAGGAAAACTAAAGAAAACAGGACATCAGCTGGGGACATGGAGGGTTAGAGGAAAAGAAAGTGTCTTCCCCAACATTTTGGTTCACCATGGTTCTTTGTGTCTCATCCAGAGGAGGGCAGAGGAGATCTGCTTATTACTGCCCTGTGCTTCTAGCATGAGGAAGGAGAAACAAAACTCTCTGAATTCCTTGGTCTTTTCTTGCCTTTCTCAATCTCATCTCCTTCACACTGGAGTAATGTTCTTAACATACAAAACTGTGCTTAAATAACCCTCTCTCAAATGAGTCCTAAAAATGCAATATAGTTCAATAAAATCCCTCTTGCAGCATTGCACTCATACACACACACAGAGCCTGTGGGTAGCAAGCTCAGTTTAATGGAGTTCTGCAACAAAACATCATAAGAGGCACCAAAGCTAGGAGCAAGCTCTTGGAAGGCAAGTTCTCTGCGAGCTGCCCCACCGAACTCGAGGCACTTAATAAAAGCCCTTCTTAATGCAACAGGCATTAAGAACTTGTCTGCTCTTACAGAGATTGTCTTTGCACTGACACAAATCTATAGATTCCAACAGCGAGCAGGAGCAGGATTGAGTGTCAGGTAGGTCTGAAATCTGTCTCCTGCAGTCTCGAGTCAATGAACTGTGCATCAGAATTCAGAAGACCAAAGAGACACACACAAAAAAGGGTAAGAAAACATTAACATGCTGAATATAGCTCTTGCCTTCACTGTTGGGGCACTCATCAAATTAGCCTAAATTTAATTAATTTTCCTTATATTATTTGCAGATCAAATTTCACACTCTTCCACCTACACCTCATAACATGCACCTACAGCTACGCTGCTCAGCAGCCCATCATCTCAATTGTCATTCATGGTACCTCGTGGGAATTTAAGAGATGAAAAGCTCAACTTGATAGCTGAAAACACACACGTGTAACTAATTAGTGTGAAGAGGAATTTCTGCTTGTGTTAGAAATCCCTGTGCTTCAGGATGTGACCACATCACTGAACTCTCCCATGCAAAACCACACCAGCCCTGCCACCTCGTGCTGCCTCCACCAGCTGGGAGGAGTAGCTGGGGCCGGCCAAAAGTTTCAACCTTTCCAACCTGGAATGAGCAATAAGGGGGGACATATTTTCTCTTGAAATTTTTATGTCTACTAGTTGTATGAAGGAATTTAAATCATGTTCCGAGTACTACATGAACTAAAAATCAGTAAATCAATGTAATTTCTAAGAAAAGAGATGTAAAATCTTCCCTTCAAATAAAACATCCACTTTAATTCATTTTGTAAGCAGAAAGATGACCAAAGTTATCCCTATTTGGCATAAACTGCCACGTGTGCAGGAAAAATTAACACTGAAAATTAATGTCAAATATTCCTCTCAGTTTCAAAGGTTTTAAATTAATCATTCTTCCTAATATTTTGGCATATTAGAAGAACTCAATTAGATTGATTCCAAAACAATGACTGAAGAGACAGCTCACTAGTTGTATTAAATCTCTCTCTGGTATTTCATGCCTACCTACTCACTCAAAGCTTGCGCGAACACCGCAGAAAAGCTGCTTTACTATCACATCCATTTGAATAGAGCACACTGAATTTCTTATTTAAAATTTTACTTCCCAGAGCTGACGCACACGTCAGTTCATTTCATGGCTCATATCTCTGTGTTACAACATTTACAGATATTTTACAAAACTTTCCACATGGCGATCAAGGTGAGCCATTAGAGCCATTTGCAAATCACATCAAACCGCCCCAGCACTCCTGCAGGAACGGATAACCCTATGGAGATTTGGGCCAAGAGCCCTTTTCCAGGAACCAATAACCCTATGGAGATTTGGGCTGAGGGCTCTTTTCCAGGAATGGATAACCCTATGTAGAGTTGGGGCAAGGACCCCTTCTCAGGAACAGATAAACCCATGTAAATTTGGGCTGAGGACCTCTTTTCAGGAATGGATAACCCTATGGAGATTTGGCCAAGGGCCCTTTCTCAGGAATGGACAACCCTATGTAGGTTTGGGCCAAGGGCTCTTTTCCAGAGTGAGCAGGTGCCCAGCACACCCGGTCCAAGAGCAGCTCTCAGCAGAAGGTGGCCATCGAGCCCAGTGTGGGGATAAAGGGATAAACTCAAGATAACAGGTGCTACCTCAGCAAACCACACATCACTGCTGAATGAATTACATCAGACTGCTTTACGGATAATTTCATCCGTTTCTTGGATAAGATGTGAAAGCAAAACCCTAGTGCTTGCCATTATTAGAGATGCCACGGCCTCAGTGCCTCGGGGCTGGGAACTCACTTGACCCTTCAGCAGCAGCACTCCACTGCCTTTCATTCCCATTTATTTTCAGTCTCTTTTCAAAACTTCCAGAGGAAGTTTATTTAGATACGCTGACCCAGCGGGGCTGCCATGTGTGCACGGGCAGCAGGGCCATAGCAGCTTCCCAGCCTGTGCCAGACCATCCACTGGCAGACACAGGCAGCCAAGTCCCACCAGAACACCCTCCTTTCCTCACATCTCGTTGAGCAATGTTCAACCACTGGCAGGTTTTAAGCACATTTGCACAAAAGCATCAGGTTTTGACGTGCACAGGGCAGCAGTGATCAGGACCGCAGGGCACTGTCCTTGAAGCAACTTTTCCACCTGCCTGTGGCCAACACGAAGGGATAGAAACAGCCCGAGTCTTAATTTTGCTCTTTCTGCTGCTCATTGGACACTGTTCTGGGCCAGGAATGGACCCTCTGCCCGGGGGAGGAGTTTCCTGAAAACACAGCTCCTTTAAAAGTCAACAAGCTTACTTCTGTATGCCTTTCTGAGAACATGGCAGTGTTCTCTGCATAAATAAAGGCCAGAATAAGAATATATACATATTTTCAGCAAGTCTTGCTTAATCTGCTTGGTTTCATTTATTCTACAGACTCCTTATTTTGGGGAAATAAATGTTTTTAATTAAGTTGACTGCATGGTTACTTAGGTAATATCTGACTGTCAAATATTTTGAACAGTTCTGCTTTACCCAAGCTGTGTATCCCCACCAACAGCTTCAGTTTATTGTGATAAAGCAATTTGTCGAGTCATGCTCTTTTTCCCTCTACATCCAATCTTGATTCCCCAGACAGTGTCAGTTCTCCATTTGTTAATCCATATTTAATTTTTAAATCACAAAACACCATGGTTTTAAAGATAAGCTTTTAAAATGCCCTCCTACACAGTCTTTCTTGGCGTCTCCCGGGATATTGCTGATAACAAGCAAAAATTGTGTGCCTCAAATATTAATGAAGAAACTGCTACTGAAAACTGGGAACTCAGAGGCCAGGTGATTATCGCATGGAGATGCAACGTAAAAATCAAACCTGGAGAGAAACAAAGCTTAGGAAAACCGAGTCCTAAAGGCAAGACGGCAGTTGGCCAGTGTCAGATAAGGGGCTGTAAGAACATCACTTCTCCCAGCCCCAGGGAGCAGGGGAAGGAGCTCTGCTCTCCCAGTGGGGACTGGGACCTCGTGGCACCAGGGATGAAAGGTCCCCAAATTCTTCCTTTTTGTGAACACAGGAAATGCAAAAATAATATCAAAGTGTTGGTTTCTCTTGCTTGGAGAGTCCTTGGGACACACAGGCAATTTACAACACGAGACAAAACCCGTCCTCTTGCAAGCTGCCCCACTGAACTCCAGGCACTTATTCAAAACCCCTGAAAAATATCTACCACAGAGCTATTTGTTTTCAGCAAAATACCATTTGTATGGTAATTTACCAATCACCACAAGTAAAGCCTGAAAGCAGATGCTGCCTGGAAGGAGAGCTGCTCCAGGGAGCTCCTGGTCCCAGCTTCTGGCTGGGAGATGCTGGCGCGGGTGGTGGGCTGGGAGCTGGGGACACCGGGGCTGCCCAGCACCTGCTACAGCCCTGTATCCCCATCTAAAACACCCTGTGTGCTCCCTGAGAACAATACAGGTCTTCCCGAATGGAAGACAACCCTTATTTCATATCTGTTCAAAGAGCTCGGAGGTGAGGTGGGCACAAACACTCCCCCGAGGGGCAGGGACAGGCAGAGGAGCACTGCTCTCACCCAGTATCTCCACAAAGCTTTCCAATGCAAACTTCATTGCTCTTACACCAGGAAATAGTTCTGTTAAAACTGAAACGACTTTGATGATAAACTCACAAAATACTGAAATAGTCTGAGCACAAGGAGAATTCCAGCTGAAAGAGCAGCACATGTAAATCCTGAGCCTGATTTACAGATCTTCAAAACAAATCTGAAGGAGTTCCTTCAGCCTTTCATTCCAGACTTTCCATTTTGCTTAAAAAAGTTCCACTGCCTAGGAGACCATTTTTTAGTTATTTTTTTTTTTGGTAGCTCCTTTTTAATTACTAGAGCTGGCTGATTTGCACATGCCTTTTATTAGAGTTAAGGTCACTGTCACTAGACACCTTTGCCTTTCAAATATCAAAACAGTAACACCTAATTCTGAGCTCCTTTATTAAAAATTCCATATTCATTTTCTACAAGAAAAAAAAAGTATTCCCATTTTTCATCTGGTCATCTTGAGTCTAAGGTCACTCATCAATTCCTGTATGTATTATATACATTAACTGCTGTCATGTCTCTTCCCCATGTATTGGCCAGACAAGTCCCAAAGCCGTGGGTTGGTCAGGTAACCATCCCTTCTGCCTCTCACCCTTCAGGGACGGGTCCATCAAGATCTTCTCCATGAGGATGGTGGGACAGCAGGAAAACTGACCGATAAGTCAATGGCCAAATGCAAGGCTGATGGTCCTGCTCCACCCCTCTGTGGAACGTGGTGGCACTGTCAGCCAGCCTTCATCACCCACGCCCAACACAAGTGCATCTCCTTGACAAAGGCAAGGAAATAATTCCTAAATACACAGTTATTAAAAAATGCCTTATGATGTCTCAAGATCCTTGACATTCTAGCCTTTCCCTCCCCAGAGACACTCAGAATAATGATAATAGAATGAAACAGCCTTTTTTCTAACTTCATTCAGTAGTTTAGAAACATAATGTACTGTTTTCTTTATCCAGCAAATGCAGAGTTCAAAGATTTTCATGTCCTCTGACTGCGTTTAGAGAATACTAATGCAATCTCCATTTCAAGGCACTGAGCTTGTGTAGCAAAGCATGGTGTAGAAAGAGAATGAATTTATTTTTTTTGCCACATTTCAACTATATAATGAATGTTCTCACAGTTTTATAAAGAAGTATAAGGGCTTTCTTCTAAGACAATTTCTGTGAGCTGGGGGCACAGTATGAAATATTTTCAAAATATGCTTTCATTCCTAAAAAAGCACACAGAAAACAGGAGGAGAAAAACTAACATTCAGGATCCCGTTCCGAACCCACACATCATTATCTCCCCCTCACACTGTAAAGTATGAGATACCCTCATGAATTTGATGTAGTGTTGTGTCAGGACTAGGAAAGGACACGAGAGGTTTAATCCTCTACACTGGTTTATGTCCCATTCTGCTTTGTCACCAGAGAGATAACTTCTACCAAAGTACGAGTTCCCATCCGCCCTGCAGTAGGAATGTGCTTCAAATGTTTACTTCTTATAAAAAAAAATAAATGGAATCCTTAACATGATGGTTCAAATGACTCCCTTCAAGTCAGTAAAATGGAGCATCAGAAAAAGGATATTATGTTGCAGTCTCGTATTTCTTAATATCCCCTGATAAAAACATGTTTTAAAGCTTCATCAAATCTCACTTATCAGATGTCCTCAATAATTTCATTCAAGTTCATTAAAAAATACTTCAGTTCATGACAGTATTTGAATTCAAAACACAAGCTACTTAAGCCCTCTTACATCTACAGTGGCAGAATTGGAAATGCACTTTGAGAAGATAAACAAGTGTATATTCATACACTATTTATAATGCTATTTCTAGTGGCACCACTATGGCGTGCCAGCATTCAAACCATAAAAACCTTTGAATCTCAGCTACTAACATCCTGCCTCAGATAAAATGTTTCATATGGCAGGAGGCTTCTTGTTTCTTCTTATAATTGAAGGACAAAAAAGCAGAGCAGTGGGAGGACTTTCTGGGTTTAATCGAAGGCTTGTTGGTGTGTGAACACACAACTCGTGCAGGCAGCCCGGGTGGAAGGGGTTCAAAGGGAATCATTTGTATACACATGCCTTTTACACCCATAAATACAGTGATTCTGCACAAAAGTTGTGAGCATGTGTGTCTGGCAATGCATCAGACAGGGATAGTGAGTTTAAAGAGGTCGTATTTAGTAAACCCTTTTTTAGAAAAATTCCGATGAAAATCAGAATTGGATTCTGTGTTCTGAACTTCACAGAAGTGCCTACAAAGTCCCGTGGTAACAATGAGGGAGACGTGCAAAACATAGCGTGGTGCAGAGCTCCATGACAAAGTGCCTACAGAGAATTTAAGAGGAATGGAAAGGATTTAATGTCAGATATTGCTCTCGCTGAGAACACGTTCCGATGGTGCTTTCCTTCTGTACCTCCACAGCAGAGAACAAGAACACAACAGGGAAAAGCAGGGAGGCACATGTAGCTCAGATGATATTACATTTCACAGAACAACCTCCTGGCTCAACATTTCACATCAGCTGTGACTCCCTTTCCTCTCTGCAGACTGCAAATGCCACCCCAAGGAGGGTAAGCATGATCTACCATCTGATCTTGCCTCAAGTCTTTAACCCAAGTTTTACTTAGAACATGCCTTCATCAGGGTGAAAAGATGATTTTTAAAAATCAATTTTCCTAAGAAACCTGTTCCAATGTAAGCCATTTCAAGGGATAATTTCACCCTTGCCCTCCAGGAATTTCATTTACTGGCATTACCTTTATGAGGGAAATTATCACCAGCAGCCAAACATTTTTATCTCGCACTGCCTCACCAGGGAGCTGCTCCCCCCCCTGAAATCCCCCCTCACTGCTTCCCTGCTGTCTGTTTGGCACCTCCAACTTGGTATCCTTAAGTCTGCTTTTCCTTAAAAAACACCTACGAGAACAAAAATATCAGGATAATATGAGGCTAAAACCACTAGGCGATGCTTTTGTCCAGAGATGCTAAAAGCTCAGTACAAAAGTGAGGGAGGGATGAATTAAAGGAGGAGTTGCAGGGAACTATTTCCAATTACAGAGCAGAATTGGTGGAACATATTTTCCCTTCTTTGCGTGCCTGTTTTTTTCTGCATTTTTTCCCCTCCTCTGCTTGTCTACTAGGAAGGGAGCTCAAATGGCTTGAAAAAGAGATAAATTTGAAAGCGTAATTGGAAACCGAAAGGGAGGGAGAGATGGGTACAGGAATGCAACCAAAGACAGATGTAATTAAAAATCCACCCCACTTCAGTGCCATGCCCGGAAAGGTGCAACCCAATCCCACAGCTCAGCCCGAGTGCCTCGGGACCCTCAGCTCTGCAGGACAGAAGGGCTGCAGGGAGCCAGGGGCTTTTTCTGATCCAAGGCATCGGGGAGAGGGTCCTCCCCTGGGCATGGCCTCGAGTTGGCAGAATTGCTGCTTCGTTGTTGGGTTGGGTTTGTGGTTTGTTTTTTTTCTGGATAAGACATAATTCCTTCTGCACACTTTTTAAAAAATAATGATTTTTAAATATGCAGTAATAACTTCCTGGTAATAGAGTTACTCTCTCTAAATAAAGCCAGCCAGGAAACCTTCACGCAGAACAGAACGGGAGAGCCAACAAAACCCCTTCATCAAGACCTCTGGGAGATCACTAGAAGACATTTTTTGGACTAATGCTGTGTTTTCCTTTTTTGTTATCTTTATTAATACCCCACTTCACCTCTGAAGCGTGACAGCTCTTCTCCTTCAGGAGAATCACATTTTTATGCTAACTAGGCTCAAATGCCTAAGGACTGTAGGTCTTTGTACTTCATGGTCCAAGAGGAGACCTGGCTCGGGGCCAGCATCTCACCACGGGGCAGTTCTGAACAGCCAAATGCTATCATGGGCTGAGAGCTGTTTCTCCTTCCCTAGAAACACTCGGTACCCAGCACTGGGGCAGGTCTGTTCCCAGTTACTCTAGGAGTCATCACCACATTTAATTCTAATTTCCAGCTGTGTAACTTAGAATCTGTAACAGCCCATTGCATGAACAGTGTCTAATTAGACACTGCAATTCCACCTCGTGTGGCACAACCTCCCCCGTCCACACAGAGAAATCACCAGCTGCACCTCAGCAGCTTCAGGAGAGCCTTTAGGCCACACCACTGGGCACCCAGGCCCACAGGATCCCGCCAGGCTCTCTGGCTCCATCCCTGGATCTCTTTCTACACTTAGGTGAGGTCCTCATTTGCACCATGAGCTGGGCTGCTGTGTCAGTCTTTCTCCCTGACTCTCACCCAGCATCCCCACCTCCCTTAATGCAACACTCCTCATCTGTTTTTACTGCTAGGGCTCCTGGTGTGGTACCTGCAGCCCTGATGCCAAGGCATTCATCACCACAGCTTCCCACCCTCTGCCCCAGCAGCTCCTCCCCTGCCACTGCCACAGTGCAACCAGTCAACATACAAATGGAGAGACATTAATGCATAGTGTGCTGCACTCTTAGTAGAGTCATATCATATGAATATTCATCATATGGATATGATTTAAAAAAAAAAATCTCAATAATAGCATTTCACCAATGGTTGAAAGAGAAATGGAAACACTTTTTACCTACCAAAAAATGGAGTTCACTGTTCTGTGTTTCCCCTGCCACAGCTGAAGACATCACTAACACCTAAAACAGAGCAAAGAGCTGCACTGGCATATTAAATGTCTAATGACAAGATGCAGAAATACGTGCCATTCATATCATATCTCTCTCATGGTACGGATTCTCTTCTGTTCCAGAAACTCCCATTTTCTCAGCATTTTTACCCAAAGACAAGACCAAATGAAAGCTGTCCAACAACAACAGAAACATGACCATATCAGAAACCCCTGGGCGAGCCCGGGGGTTCACAGGGTAACACCCCCCCCCCAGGGATGGGCAGAGGAGGGGGCTGCATCATGACCTGCCCTGCTCCATACCCAGCTCCTGAGGAATGCTCGGGGAGCCAAGGAAGCTGCCTGCTCTAGCAGCAGCCCCAGCCACTGCTGTCCCTGAGCATCCTTGGTGCACAGGGGCTCTGGTGCCCTTCACAGCCTAAGCCTTGCAGAGTGCACGATTGAGTCTACAGGAGATTCTTCATGTGTTTCAGTGAATACGTTGGCACAAGCCAAAAGAAAAGATGCAGGAACAAAATAAAATGACAATTGGAAATGCAGAAGCAGAAAGAACCAAACAACAAAACATTTGTGTTAGTGCAGAGGAGCTGCAGATACTGGAGGCTGCTGGTAACCAGTAAGCACCAGTCGATGCTGCTGAAAGGGATGCTGTTTGCAACTTCGCCCAGCAAATGGATCACAGCTTTTATGCATACTTAATCATTTTTCTTTATCAGTTCTACCTTCCGAGTGGGTTTGATACTTGTTAACACAATCAGATTTCAAAAGCAGATGATATAATACCTGCTTGAAAACAACAGATTGTTTGACACTTTTTTTTTTCAACCAAACACTCAGAACAGCTTGAAATTTCTATCAAAAGTAGATAGGAAAACAAATTAAGAGAGATAGCAATGTTCAGGTGAAAAAAAAAAAAGAAGTACAAACAAGACTTGTTTGAGGCCAGGGCTTTGTCTTGAAGCTGGCCAGGCAAGAACACGTACCAATCGATACAGCTCAAGACTCATTAGTACCTCCCGGTTCATTTGCTGCCTTTCTACCAACAACTCGTTATCCTTTGCAAATGAAAGCTACCTTCGGTAAGAATAATGCCTGGAGAATTTTCCTGTTACTCAGGCAGAAGTCAGATGCAACAAGGTGCTGTTGCAGACTGCAGCAAAAAGCTGTTTTCTCCATCAGCTTCGCGGTTTAAGGAGCCCCAAGGAGGCCCCCATGGATTGGTGACTTCTCCCCATACCATTGCTCTGCTGCTGCCATGTGCCGGCTGGAAAGCAGCAATGCATGAAACACAATGCTAAAGAAATTCAAAAATAATAATAACCAGAGCCATTCCCATCTCTGGTTGATTTTCATTTAGCTGTACCTGCACATAAAAGAGCTATCAAAGAAACCTATCTGTTACTTGCCAATTCAAAATGACTTCAGAAAGCAGTCCCCGAGCTGCCCGTGATAGATGTCCAACAAAACAACCTCCTAATCTCTGCAAATTGTTGGTAAGAGCTACATTAAACCAGCCCGCCATCAATCTTTGTTCTCTTTGCTGTAACTCAACTGGGTGTACTACCTGTAAGTACTTAGAAGAAACAACTGCAGGAAGCTGCGATAGTAAAAGTAAAGCTAGCAACACAAATGAGAGCTTTGCTTTCAGAAACTCAGCATCTGCCTTCTGCTGCTATGATACCAAGGGGAAAGGTAAGGGAGGAAAAGACAATTAATACTGGCAGTGCTTTCTTCTTGCCACCATTACCTAATTCACTGCTATGCAGCGGTTTCTGCATTCCTACATCCAGCAAAAAGCATTTCCTTGGATAATTTATCTTTTTTTTTTTTAAAAAAAAAGCGTATACAATTTTTAGTAAAATAAGCAAAAAGCAAAGCCCCACCTCCTGCAGCTCTCTGCCTCCAGGCTAGCTTGGTGCCTGAATGATTGGTGTTGAATCACATTCAATCTATCAGGCATTCATCAAAGGTGAGAAGGTTAAAGAAGTTGATGGCACTGACCATAACTCCCAAACTCCAGTGAATGCAGATGGATTTTTGCCTGCCAGCTGGAATAAGAGCCAAAGCGAATGCACGGCCCTTCTACTAACACCTAAAGATGACTCCCAGGAGTCAGCCCAGTGCAGCTGAGATGGTTTGATGGGTTAACTTCACTCAGTTTTCAGTGGGGATGGCCACTGATGCCTCTTTATTTCACGGGAGGATTTCTTCTTCGCTGCACTGTATTTTCTACAGACAAATTTTCTGTCTGGCCTGTTCTTCCTTTATTTGGCAGCAAGAGAATTCAAAATTAAAGAGCAAAATACCCATGATTTTGCATCAAGTTTCTCCAGCCATCTTAACAGTGGTGACTGAGCTGGCAAGTTCAAACTCTGCCAGGCAGCGTGGTCAGATGGACCAGGGAGATAATTCAGGGATCTCCCGTTCCCATGGCAAATCAGGATGAACAACACTGAAGTCAAGAGAGTTAAACCTATGGGGAAAAAACCATCATGAGAAGGGAATGGGAACTGCACAGAATTATGCTCACTAAGCTATGAATGGTATGAACTAATCAAATCTAGGTGTGACTGAATGCCTAGGGGGGCATGGGGCAGGGTGGGCTGGCTGGCCTCAGCCCTTCCCCTTCACCTGACAGAGATGCTGCCTTTGAGCAGAGCCTCGTGCTCCTGGGGACCAGGTGTGTGCACAGGAACAATGCTTCTCATTATCTTCTCATTCATTGCTGAAACTTTGCAACTCTAAACTTCCTGATCCCTCAATCTCATCCTCACAGCCGGTGTTCTGGCAAGAAGACTCACCAAGGGGCTGGAGTGAACCAAGAGCATCTTCCAGACACTGAAGGCTCTCTAACACACCTCATCCTGTTATAACTTCAGAGGGCACATTTTAAGTAGGATACTGCAAACATTTAGGCTGTCATTACATTTGCTATATAAATTTTATAATTACCAGTCATCCTAACAAGTTAGTTAGCTGGGCTTTCCAGTGAGGTGAGAGCAACTTCATGAGTCCCCATACACTGGAGCTCCCAGCACCAGAGGACCACGTCCCACTGCTGCGACGAGGGCAGCTGCAGTGAACGCATGAGCAGCAGAACCACTTCAGCTTTACAGCACTGGCACCAGCAGAGCCCACAAATGACAAATAAGAGGTTTACACTACTCCACAGCAAATTGGAGCTCATTAGAAACCACTCCCTGAAGTCTTACCGCATAATGACAACACACAGTAAAACTTTTCAAGGTTCAAAATGAGAAGCCTTTAAAAGGAACGTTCTAGTCCCTGCAGGAGGGTTTAAAAGCTCTTTAAATAGGACTGACTCTGTCATGCACAAACCCACATTTACGAGAAGTGGAATGGGTCATACTAAGCAAATTGGCATTTGATGGAAGTTTTCATCTACTCCAAGAACTGTTTTTTCTGCATCTGAAGAGAGAACATAGGAAATGATACTCAGGATGAAGGAGTATGAGGCCACAGTCAGCTTTCAAATGTGGTTAAATGCAAGTGCAAGTGAATCTGTTCATCAACACAAAAGCTGTTTATTGAGAATTCACTGCAGTTGTCTCAACAGTATTTTCCCCAAAAGGAAACAAAGACCAGGATCATGCACAACAGAAACAAGAAAACAGACTTTTCTGTTGCTTCGTTACAGATCTAGACACCTGCCTGCTTGAAATGGTGGCTGGCTGCACCTGGAGCATCTGACATGTTGAAAAAAATATACAAAATGATTCAAAAATCATTTGGAAAGAAAAATATCAAGAAGGTTCTACCTGTGCCTTTGAAGAAGCCAAGACCTGGGGTTAGTGGGGAATAGAGACCAAGAGAAACAGTTTGCTTTCTACTAAGGTTAAAACTTACTTTGACTGTGTTAAATACTCCTGGCATTTGTGTCTGAAATCCAATTCTAGAAACATGCTATTTGTATCTCTAAATGTTTCAGAGACCTGAACAACTCCCCAAATGCATGAATCCCAGCTACAAAGGACAGGACAAGACAGACCAGTTTCCCCTGTCTCAGGAACATGATGCAGGCATCACAGCATGCAAGCACTCCTGAGATTCAGAACATGATATTCTGAAAGATCTAGGAATTTTAGATGATTCCTTTAATGCTTCAATAATTTCCTTGGTTACTTTTTCTTCAAATAACTAATTTTATCAGATCTTAGCATATCTTATGTGGCACACTAGCTGCTCCATCTTTTCCAGGTGAAACCCTATGAACTATTGTGCTCCCAGCATCTCCCAAGATTGCGTCTCGTCAGCTTTGCCCCCCCAGTTTGAAGGGGAGCAGGTACCAGGTCCATTCAGAGCTCAATCATGTCTCCAATTTTTTGATCGCTTTCAGAAAAGGCAGATCATTTTCCAAAGGTGTCAAAGGACTTCCAAGCCCGACCACTGAGGCAAAATGAGGGATAATCTACAAAAAAAATCACACTGAATTTCCTGTAAATTATCAGCATTATAGCAGCTATTTTTCTAATAGTTTAACACATCTATTTGTCTGAAATAAGAGCAGTTGGCATTTTTACCAACATTATTTGGTAGTCTGGAGGTAAGGAAAATACAGAGCTGAACAGTGCCTAAAGAATCGTTCCTAGATTAAACACAGAATTGGAACCCATGATATTCTTATTCAAAGCTGCTTTTATTTTCTGCTGATTTTTCTTTGGCAATGTCACTTGTGATGAAAGATCCAGATTCTAGTTGGCCTACATAATAATACTGGTAGTACAGCACTGCCTTTCAATAGTTTTGTAGAACATACATGTAAATGTATACAGTTTGCTTGGCTATTGGGCCACTTCACCCATAAAAATCAAACCTGAACAAATGTTCCAGGCTTGCCCGATTAGCAACCCAAATTCACAGATCCTTTCTTTCCCAACAGGAGGGCACAACAATGAAAAATAGTCTTATTATTTCATATTGAAGCATAAATCTTACTGCTTTTACACTCACGTTACTGAAGAACTTCAGTCTACAGGAAGGAGGGGATGGAACTTCTCCCTCAGCCCCTGTCAGTGTTTAGCAGCTTAGCACAAGAAGCAAACATGGTAAGATAGGAAGAGAGATGCATTAAAGGATTTCAAGCCTTTTCCCAATTATTCTGTTACCCTCTAATTGTCATTAACTAATCCTGCAAAATGACAGACCCCTTGTTTCCCTTTTTAGCTGTCCCACTGCCTCTTTCCATAAAATTTCACAGCAGCATCACCTGCCTGCCATTACCCACCATCACCCAACTGCTCTGCTGTCGGGGGGCAGGGGGGAGAAGCCAAAGGGGATAAAACAATTTAGAAACAAATATCACAAAAGGATGTGCTGGCCAAAATAACATGTATACCTGTTACAGTGCAGAAACTTTAATCCATCTCTGTTCATCTCCATTTCCTTACCTTGGCATTTCCCATCCTTCCTTTTAATACTTACAGAGGAAACATTTCTCCCTGTCAGTAATCTTGTTTATTTTAATAAAGAAGTCACTAAAACAAAATCCTGTGAATTTACTGTTGACTCAAACGTGAAAAGGAATTCCCATAGGCAAATCTTTTTAGTATTCTGTAAGCACAGCTAATTCAATTAACACCAACCAGAAGATTATGTAAAGCTACAAAATTATACATATATATATATATGTACACAATTAAAAAAAAATCACATGCCAAGGAGCACTCTTTGTTCCAGATCGGAGCTGCATGATTTGTATTTTGTATTTCATTTACCAGTATAAAAATCTGACTATGCCCAGAGATCTTTCCCAAACACACTGAAGTTTCACAAACCCCAAATCATGCACACTCCTCAGACACAACTTCACCTAAAAAACCCTTTATCCTTCTTCCTCTGTACTAGTTTAAACTTTTCATAAAGCACATGAGAAGAAAGAGACTAGAAAAGCAAGGAAGTGGAAAGAAGCTTGTCTTGTGGCTCACCCATGCAAGGAGAGAATTTAGGATTGCCCTTGAAAGACTTTTCAAAAAGACTTCACAAACCCAGAGTACAACGAGGCCAACTATGGAGCCTGAAAGTTCTTGTACCAGAGAACATCTTTGTGTGCTTCTTGTTTGGCTCAAAAAATGGAGGTTAAAAAAACCCAAGCAAGCAACCAACCAATGAAAACCCTTGGCCATTTGGACATGAATTAGAAGATGAAAATGTGAACTGAACCAAAATGAATGTGAATTCTTGGGTTAGCCAGTCCAGCTCATCTGGCTTGTTTTGTTTCAGAAGCCAAGGACATCATGGCAACGTGTGGACCAGAGGTGGCACGACTTAACCTACCTGGATAGATCAAAGAATATGGAAAGTTTTCAGAATAAGTCTCTCTTTTTCCCCCTTTAAAAAGCATAAAAATTTCCTGCCTTGAGTTTTCCTTCAGGCTAATTTAAAATTCTAGATCAGCCAGAGCAAAATTAAACTTCTCCACCAACATGCATTGAGATAAGATGAAGTTCCACATTCACGTCATTTTTGCCTGAAAAATGAACTTACAGTAAAAACGATATACTTTTTATAAATGTGTGAACTGGGGCTAACTAAAACTTAAACTCAAAATAAAATGCTGGTTAAACTGCCATATGGACAGATCCTGAAACACAAGGCAAGGCGAGGACCAGCACATCCCCCAGCGCAGTGGTTCTGCACAGCTCGCTATATTCGACCACATCTCGTGTCTAACAGCCCCACCTAACAGCATCCCTGTGCTGCCCCGCAGCCTCTTCCAAGATGTCTCAAAGACATAAACAGAACACATTCAGCAGCCTGAACATGAAGTAAATCTACATCACTCTGCTGTTGCCCTCAGGGAAGCTGAAACAGCGTGGTGAAAAATTTCATTGACTGTTTTTGACCTCAACCGACCTCGGAATGTTCCATAAAACACTTGGCCAAAGCCCTGGCTCTGCTCATGGCAGAGCTGGAGCCTCCAGCTCTCCCCACTGCTGGATGTTTGACCAGATGCTGTTGCTGGTGAATTGGAGCAAGCCCAGGGATGTCTGGAACAACACGCAGCACGTCATTTTAACCATAAGGAAGTGGAGGTTGGGGGAGTTGCCTTTTTTAAAAAATGTTTTTAATTATGATTATTTTAAACATAAGGGTAACATCTGCTGCAGGCAGCCTGCCAGGCTGACCCAGCGGGGTGGTCTGCACATGAGCCAGGCCAGTGGGACTATAATTTTGATAGAGTAACGACATAGCCTTACTGCTCACGTACAACCTTACTCAGCAGCTCCTTTCTAAAGATTTCACACACCGAACAAATTGGCCAGGGCAGCACAGTAACAAGCATCTAATCAACCTGCTCCCTTCCATGTCCACAGGCACTTGGCTGCGTGGCCTCTCTTGTCCCATCTCATCGGGTTTGTTTCAGAGCCCACTCGGTACCACCTCCCCTCACACACATCGCCCCAGCCCATGCTCAGGGACAGGACAAACCGGCTGAGCTCCACAAAAGGCACCACTTTTGCTTCAGGCATTATTAATAGCAAAAAATAGCAGCTTGGGGCATTTGCATGTGCTTGCAGGAACATAATGGTGGCCACTGCTCCTTCCAAAAGAGAAACATAACAAGAGCAAGAGAGCAGCACTGGATTGCACAGTGTGCTGCAACTGACTGGGCTGACTGGGCTCCCCAAGCAACCCCACTGGCCACCCCCACACAGGAGCAGAACCCCTCGCACTCCCTTCTGGGGCAGGCAGCAGCCTGGTGCAGTAACACCGTTAATCCACATGAGGTCTAAGGAACATGGATGGGCAGTGATCAAGCCGAAGATGCTGATCTTCAAGATATATCATGTAGCTATAAATATATATTAAAAATACATATAAATACATATAAAGAGAGATGCGCTCCTGTGTATACACACAACCAACCCCACAGAAACCTTGAGGCAAATCAAAGGAGGGGACATCCTGTGCTGTCGCTGTGCATCGGGGCACAGACCGCGTGCAGCAGCGTCAGCCCCAGCCTGCTGAGCAGCCCCTCTGCCCCATGGTGGTGTTTATGCCTGGGTTCAGCTGGAGCAAAGGTGAATTTCTAGAGGGGTTTTTTTTTCAATTTGCATCCTTGAAGGAATAATGAATACATAGATCTGCAGAGGGGAGCAGCAATCCGTACAGCCCAAGTGTCAGAGTGCCTAATGCAATCACCAGCAATAAAAGAACTTACAGAAAAAGAGCTTTCAGTTCCTTGAGATAAACGTTGTGCACAACCATGTGACTTACTCGCACAATACTCGAGGGAAACATAAGGATTCACCACCATAGCCTCACTGTGCAAAGCCAGAAGCTGCTGGAGAGAAACTGAACCCCTCACGGCAGGTCTGGGTTTTATCTGGTTCTTTTTCGATCGCTGCTTCCTTCCACCAAGATGCAATCTCCATGGCCACTCTGCCCTTTGTCTTCCCAATGTCTATTTGATTTGTTTTAGAGTAAATCATTTGTGGTAGATTTAATTTCTTGGAACTGATAATGAGTGTAGCTAGATATGGATCCTTTCATTTAAAAGTCTCCTTGCAATTTAATCAGCCTCCTCAGCCTCACCACTAGCTTCAAAGTAACGTGGGATGGTTTTAATGGCAAATAAAGAATAACGAAAAATTAGACAAAAATTAGATTAATGATTTTATCAGAAATACTGAGCTGCTCTCTCTAATCAAGTTTAACTGTAATGTGCTCTCTCAACACACTTGTACTGCTCTGGGGAGGGTTACGTCTCCGTAAGCAACCTGGGGGGTTGTCCAGTGCTAACCAGTTTTATTTTGCTGCCAATGTATTTTCTTGTTTTGTCTTTGTAGAAAACATGAGTGCTTGAATTTTTACACAAAAATATTGAAAGAATGCATCAATGCAAAGGAGAATAGGATAATAATATTATATTTAACCAATATGGAAATGAACAGTGCATAGTATTTTAACAGATGACCAAATGGCTTCCCTTTAAATGCATTTGATCTGGGCCTGGAAGTTCAGAAAATGAACTGACAGAATCAAATGGCTTATCTCACTG
This sequence comes from Aegotheles bennettii, assembly GCA_013398125.1. Classification (NCBI taxonomy): domain Eukaryota; kingdom Metazoa; phylum Chordata; class Aves; order Caprimulgiformes; family Aegothelidae; genus Aegotheles; species Aegotheles bennettii. The sequence continues at coordinate 1,062,911 of VZRW01013326.1, forward strand.
AAAGGGTGTCATTTATATACAAGAGTTAATTTTTCAAGAGAAACATCAGCTGCCAAAGCAATAAGACATTTACACTTGATAAGGATGTTTAAAGACTTGCAAAGAAAACTTTCACCATTCCACTATAATAGGATTAGAAATCTCTCAAACGGCTCCAGGAGCTGGAGCTTTGCCCTGAACAACAAAAAAAATAAAATTCTTGTTGTGAACTTATAAGCCATGAGCTTTTCCAGCTCATGCTACCACCGCTTTTAAAAAAGTTTAGGGATCACTATATTCAAATTCTTTATCAAACGCTCCTAGTGACACCCTGAGAAAATCACTGAGCTCTTCTGTGTCTTGTTTATCCATCTCTGATACAGGTACAGTAGTACCCATCCACATCACAGAGGGAGTGATGCGTTAAGTCATTCATGAGGTCATATATATATATATATAAATGCATATACATATATATACAGACACGCACAGAGTTTAAGCCTTTGTGATGCTGGAGCCTGAGAAGCAAGAAGAGAAACCCCAAGTCTGACCTGGCAAACTGAAGACATTGCAATCGGTACCCCAATGACTTAAACTGTGGTGGAAGAAGAATCAATTTGACTTAAATGGTATTAATTCTTTCCTCCTTACACTTGAAAGGATTAAAAAAATACACGTGTGACTGGAAGGGAAGAAACTGCTCTCTTTCACATGGCTATGTTTATATCAAATATAGTAGGAGCTTTCTAAGATAGAGTTTCAATTTGGGTTTTATCTGCCATAATTCCTCACAATCGTGCAAATAAAATTACTATTCAAATGTCACTATGGATAAGAGCTCTTAAGGCCTCATTAATCTCCGCAGTTTTATTTATTCTAATCTATTCTCAGCAGCATTGGTTTTCCTTAAGGGTAGTCAGCATGTAAGAATCTATGTTCCTGTTGACTGAAGAGGAGCTAATGCTACAATGGAATGAATTATATTCACAGAAAACCATTCAAATTAAAGCCATCACGAGATCAATGACCATGCCGCAGGTTGCAGTTCAAGCAGGAGTGAGAAGAGAAAGAAAACCACGGAGCAGCAAATGCCTGTTAATGCTGATCTGACAGTGATGCAGGAGAGGGGCCATTACCACTAGCATCAGCGTTACTGCTCGCTCAGCCCCTCCGGTGACATTGCAAGGCCATCATTAAATCACTGCCTACATCAATCCCTGCAGTTGCTTCATTTCCAGTTTGCTTTAGCTTCAAGCTCTCTTTCTCTGTTCAGTATCTGGCCCCATCACTTCCCCGACGAAGGAGGGAAGCCCCAGATCACACCTACTTCTCTTCCTTGAGCATCTCTATATTATCCCTGGTTTTGGCAAGAGGGATCCTTTCTGACGATGCTTCCTCTCTTCCTAAAACTCCCTTTAAACTATTTTAAGAACCTGTGCCTGGCAGGAGCGATGGGAGGCAGTACCATGCACCGTGCTGTGTAAAATCCAGAGTCAGAGCTTTGTACGTGGCCGTACATCATCTCCTCCTTCACCCCTAGCACACCTCCTTTCTGTCTGGTTGGCCACAACCAGTTGATGCTCTGGGGTGCCAATGGTGTGTCAGATTGCATGCCCATGGGACACAGAGGCAGGAGGGATGTATTACCAGGGATCTCCTGAGCAGCTGCAGGTCTTGCTCTGCTGCCTCCCTATGCAGAAGAGCATCCCAGAACCATGCAATGGGCAGCACAAACAGCTAAGAGCTGGCCTGGAACACAACCAGTCCCTCCCAACAAATAGGGCTACTAAATATTTGGCTTTTTCCTCCCTTCAGCTGCACCTGTAGAACCAGGGGTACAGCTCTGCAGGGAGGTCTGACCCTGCCTGGGTCCCTGCTGTAAAGGTCCTGTGCATCGTTCTAAGGCGCAGCACAAACACACCTGTAACCACAACACAGAACATCTGGGGTTTGCTCAGCCTTCCCCACTTTGTATGCTGCTTGGAGCAGTGCTGGGCAGCATCATGCCCACCCTCTTCCCATGGAAGATGTTAAATTTTGCAATCTAATTAACTTGTCTCTTAAAGGAACAGGCAGAGTAACAACTTAAACATTAGAAACAGATGTGCAAGCTACTCTTGTGTTTTCAGTTTATCTCCAACACACCTTAACACATCACCTTTATTGACTTGGTGTCATCTGCTGCAATTTGCAAACGGAAATATATTTTTTCAAAGACCCATGGTATCCTTTATTCATAAAGCTATCTTTCATAAAGTTCAAAGGTATTCACAGAACTGAGAGATGTTTTTCCCAAGTATGATATATGCTTTGACAATTAGACTCCCTGATGTGCTAGAATGCCAGTGACCACATCTACAAGCACTTACTGCCAATTACTCTTCATGCTTTCCCTCTAATTAATTTAGCCAGCAACCTTTCTGTCTGCAGCCACAGTGCCCAACACTTTACAGTAAGTCATACTGATGTAATGACAGTGCTGATCTGTGTTCTAAAGCCATTTCCCCAAGTTCATACATTGGATCATGGAAAGCAGAAACTGAGAGGGTAATTCATTTTTCTCACTTAGGCAGACTTAGGTACCCAGAAAACATTCTCCCAGGCTGTTCTAAATACAACTCTTTGTCTGAGCATGTCATTATCATATACTTTGCCTTTGAATATTTAACATTTTGCACTTTTCTGATCCTGTCCCCAAATCTTTGGTTTCTTTTACGTGACTTTATTTGCACATTTGGAGCTGTCAACCAGACTTTGCTAGATTAATTCTCTAGTAATGCTCCTCCCTGTAATTCAGCACACAATGAAATTCTGTACCATGGTAAACAAGCCTACAACTGAAGCATACCTGTTAACCTTGAAAAAGAAACTGGTAACCATCTGCTTCAGAAACAAACACAGCTGATGCAAAAGTGTGAATGTTTTCCTTTTTCTGCACCACTCATTTTCCAGACAAGGCTGATCACCAGTGGATCACAGCTGTCCTCTCAGTCCCACCCAACAGGCACATTTCGGGGTCTCCTGCAGGAACCCCAAGCCACATCTAGCACATATTACTTTGTAGAGATGCTTTTGAAGTACAGGAGAATGTAATTCATTTCAGCAAACATCTTTACTTCTGGAACAGAGAAAAAAGGGAAGCTTCAAATCTCCATAATTGCTTGCTTTCTACTTAAAATTGAAAGCTAAAGTGGAGGCAAATCCCGTAAAGACACTCTGAAGGCCATGGCCAATATGACTAAGCCAGGCCCTGACCTATTGGAGCAGCAGAAGTGGAGACCAATGATTTACACCTGCTGGTGCCGGGGGTCCCCAGGCAGCCCCCCCCCTCAGTTCTGTCACCACTGTGCAGCTGACAGCCCACAGACACAGCGGGATCAAGACCTTAGCTTGGGAAGGATTTTCTTACATGGATTTGCCATCACCAGCAACATTATACAGGAGATTGGCTGGTTAAAAAAGAGAGAAACAGAGAGCTCCTCTTGGATGGAGATCAATTCACGACACAACTACTTAGATGTGCAAAGGACACATCCAAAAAAGCCTTCAATACCAGACATCCTCAACCATTTTGGATATAGGATGGGGGAGGAAAAATCCTGTAAGCAAACCCAGCTGCTAATACACCTGTGCACATTCATGCACTAAAAAGAAAAGCAGCTTAAGTACTAATGACATCCAAATTACATCTTTCCTATCTTTAATGTTTATGATTCTTGGCTCTCTTTAAGAAAAAGATGTCATTAGAGCTCAATCAATAGCATTCTGCTTTAAGAAAGGCTTTCTGAAGCTGACAGAACTGCACAGGTTTTGCTTTGAAACCTGCTTGAATTTAAAAAGCGATAAAAAGAAAGCGTTTCATTTTTCACGCTAGGGAGGTCGTTGAAATTTCTCAGGAAAACCAAACAGCAATTACAAAAGACGATGTTATCTTGCTTTGTTTATGTGCAATGCAGGGCTGAAACCAGGGAGAAGAGTTGGATGTGCCGAGCGTGGATGCAGCTCCCCACTGGCTGCAGGGCAGGCTGCTGAGCAGGAGCACTTGGAAATGCTCACAAGCCAGGCATTAATAAAATATAATAAAATACATTCCACCCAAACTCAGGAAGATGATTATCTTTGGGTACAGTCATTACCTTACTCGGGGCCCAACTCTGCTCCCTTCCTTGCAGAGTGGACATCCCCAGCATCCTGCACCACCCTGCCCAGCGTTCATAAAGTGCCCAACCCGGCTGAGAAGCTCTGGTGGGAAGGGTTGGTAGTGGCTGGGGCTGCCAAGGCCACAGCAGCTGCTGCCTCAGTGCGGTCAGGAGGCAATTGGTGGCCAACACGTTACTCCTGCAAGCCATAAATATTAGTAAAGCTGTTCATAACTGCTGCACATGCACTCCAAAGCACTCATTTTGCTCCTGGTCAGCTCGTGTGACCCTCAGCTCTGGGCATTTCATCTCAGCATCACCAAGGGCCTTGAACAAATAATAATGAAAGACGGACCCCAGAGGGAAAAAGAAAAAAAAAAGGCACTTCTCCAAAGCAGAATTTCTATAAAAGAGGGTTTTTGGCACAGTCCCACGGTACAGCAATTGCAGTCCCACTGCAAGCAACTGGGGTTTGGTTGTTTGTTTAAATCCCAGAGTGCCAACAATTTTCCCTGCTTCCCAGTGAAATCTGAGGAGATGGCCAAGATGGCCCAGAAGATGCATTTGTTCTCAAGTCACATGAATGACTTTCTTGGACACCGAAGTTCTTGCTGCCCTTAATGCAGAATCCCAGAGGCAGTAACACGAATGCAAGGAAAGGAAGAAGTGGGAAGCAGAGAAGTGGGAAGCGTGGTGGGGCTTTAGAAAGAGGCGGTGCTGTTACCGAGCTCTGACGTCCTCAAGAAGCAGAACTACAGTGCTGGACTGACCCACTGGAACTCCTGCTCTGGTGTTCGTTCTTGGAGAGGACTGAGGAAAAAAATGCATCAAAGAAACCTCGAGTGAAACAGCATTATCTGCCAGGGCCTCGAGAGGGAGAACACCAATAAAATTTTGCAAAGCACTCGAAAGTGCTAATTGCTTTTTTAGTGCATCTCACAGGGCATCTGAGTGTGAAGAACCTGGAGAGGGGCAATGCTGTCTGAGAGCTGAAGAGGCTTTTCAAGAGATGTTTATTTCAAGGAACAGCTTGTGTATGATATGGCTGCAGTATTGCGATGCTGCTTCTGTGTCTCCTGTCCTGATGCTAATAAATAAAAGTTATTTGATTACAGCCATTGGATCCTGGCTGTAGTGAATGTTTTGTGATCTCCTAAGGAGGAAGAACACGAGAATGAACCTGTTCAGGGAATTACTAAGAGGTACAAACTCAAACCTGGGAATATCCAAGCTCAAATCCTGGCACGGAATAAACAGGGACGCTGCTCTTATCACTCAGTTTGAGCTGGCAAAATCAGACCAATTTTTCTACAAGCATCCAAAGCAAACATGCCTCACCCCAACCTCCAAATAGACACTCCTCTGATAGACCCAGGGGCCCAGACCAGAGGCAAGCTCTGTACCAAAGGGAACAGTGTGACCTCTGGGAGCACAGCTCCTCCGGGGATTTTGCCTCTGATGAGACACATCACCAGGCTCCCACCTGACAGGGCCAGGGCTCTATTTTCAGGGCTGTCAGTCTCCCACCTCACATGAATGCCGAGGCCACATCGTTGAGACACAACTATTTAAGGCTGGATCGATTTCTGTCCATACAGAGCAACTGCCTCTCCAATCAATTTGAATGGAAACCACAAATGCTCGGTACCTTGGGGAAAAAAAGAAAAAAATCAAGACACTTGGGTTCCTTTACATCGATTCAGATGTCCAAACATAAGCCTTCAAGTGGCATCTGGTTCTGACATTGAAATAGTCAGATATGAACAAAGCCCTCCCAAGGAATAATAAAAGAAAGCTCAGCAAGAGGCACATGCTGTGAAAATGAAGGCCATCTCTTAACCAGGGTCCACATGTTATCCAGCAGTGATACACCAGCAGTATGATCTTAATTAGCCAATAAAAGTTTTTAGACAATCTGTCTAGACTTTCTTTTGCCTGAATATAAAATTGGCTTGAAAAGAAATACATAAAGAGCAGTGAAAAGGCAATGAAAAGCTGTCAAAAAAAGCTTCCTGCTGTTTCACATCTGCACCCTGCACTCTTCTTAAAACATGATCAGTTAAGTGAAATCCTTCATTTTTTAAGCAGAAAAGCTGCTATATTTGGCATTACTGCATCGCAAGCTCACAGTCAGCTTCCCGACTTGCCAGTGAAGAACTTAACCTGAGGACACTCTCCAGGAAAGCCTTGATCAACACAGTTCGATGTGGGCCTCCACCTTGAGGCAGCTAAGTCATTAGGAACGATTTAACTGAGTACAGCCCTGCTTTGAAGAGCACTCTGGGCTTTGAAATGAACTTTTCCCTGATGCAGTCTGTATCTTCAGCTCAGATATCTTGTTGAAGATACCGGAGTGAATAGGCTGGCTATTTCAAACCCTGCCTTGATAAATAACTTTCCTAAGAACCTGTAAGAAAAGAGTACAAACTCCATTGATCATCATTTCCTACCTGCTGTGATTTTGCCAAGTGGGTACATGTGCCCAGTTATGGTGATTTTCTCCTCTCATTGATCTTTTTTTTTCTCCACAAGGAAACTGGGCTGAGGGAAGCTTAGATAACATTGGAGACAGACATGGGAATATTTTTGGCATGCCCAGAAGTTCCCTAGCAATGCATGAAAGCCATCTTCCAAGAGTGTGAAGGGTTCAGGGCATTTGTCATCCTCTGTTGTCTGAGGAGGGATAAGGAATGAAGAAGGCAGGGGAGGGCGCATGATGGAAGAGGCATCTTAGAATTATTTATGTGCTGCTTCTCCCCCATGGCTATGAAAGCTGTTCCTTCCATTAGCACCAAGTGAAAAGGGACTGTGAAGTACCAAAGTACAAGACGAGGCAATATTTTGTATTTCCTCCTGGGATGCAGGATTTCAGTGACAGAAACAGGAATAACTTGCTGCATTCGATTATGTATTACCCTTCAGATGCAGAAATGCATTTAGAGCTGGTCCCAAATGATGCTCTAACTAACTCAGCCTACTTTGCAAAACAGACACATCCCATGGGAAAACTCGGTGTAATCACAATATTTCTGTTTTCCATGGGGAAAGTCCAAATGACAGCAGGGGCTTCCTCTGCAGAAGGTTTTCATGAAATTCAGTTTATTCCTTCAGGATAACTGACAAGAGGCTTCTCACCACACACTGGAATAGGCACTGTAGGCAGAGGCGAAACAGGAGCCAGGATTCACTGGCTCTGCGTCTCCCCCGGGCAGGCTGGGAGGCAGGGAAAAAGCACAGAATCACAGAATTCTAGGGTTGGAAGGGACCTCGAAGGATCATCCAGTCCAACCCCCCTGCCAGAGCAGGGTCACCTAGAGTCCATCACACAGGAACGCATCCAGGCGGGGTTTGAATGTCTCCAGTGAAGGAGACTCCACAGCCTCTCTGGGCAGCCTGGCCCAGTGCTCTGGCACTTGCACAGTGAAAAAGTTTTTCCTGATATTCACATGGAACCTCCTATGCTCCAGTTTGCATCCATTGCAAACAACGAGGAGCAAAGGTGCTCAGATACAATGGTTGAGGGAGTCTGGTTCCACAGCCCCCCGGCAGAAAAAGAACAGATGGTGGAAGAAATTTCCTTATCTTCCAGAAGTTTTAAGTTTTCACAACCCAAGTCAATTGTTTCTGAAATCATGATTATTTTATTTTTGTGAAACAAACATGATATTCTGGCCCTCTCGGTGGCAAGTCTTTCTTATCCATAGATTCTTTTTTTTCCTGCCATGACTCAATCTTTCCAACTCCTGCCACTTCTGTGGACTTTCATTTTATGGCTTTTCATCTCTCCTTCTCCTACTCCACATACCTGTCTTGCTGCTTCCACAGACTTATTCCTTCCTTTTATTCTGCAGTAAATCTGAACTCCCTCCTTTTTCCCTGCTGTTCCTCAAAATGACACCAGCTTTTGCACTTCACCAGGACCTTCTCCTCAAGCTTTCTAATGCATACGGAGATACTTCTTGGTCTTTTCACCTCCATTTTTTAGCAAATTCCTAATTCTTCCCAGCAGAAGATGGACGCAGAACACACACAGATGCTCTTGCTTCTCCGACCCTGCTCCATCCTGCTATCTTACCAAAAGATATCACGATACCTTTGAGATGCAGAAAACTTTTCAAGGAACAAATGAGAAGACCTGGATTGGGATGAATAACTTACTGACTCCACATCAAACCAACTCCCTCACTTCTGCGTCACAAGGCAGGAGCGTTCCCGTGGGCGTCCAGCTTTACTGGTAAAAATAAAGGCTCAACAACACATTTCTCTGCTGTGAAATAACAAGGACTTCACCAATCACTTGTTTTCAGCTGATCCATGTTACATTTCACATAACCACAAAAGTGATGTTTTATTAAATTTGGGGTAACATTTTTGAAGGATGCTGGCAGTTATTTGTTTAGCTACAAGAATTGCCTATTTCAATTTTATTCTGTCCTTGAAATGCAATCTCCAAATGCTCAATAAATGCCATAAAAAGGCAGATACTTATCATTAAAGTGGCTTGTGCTATAACTGTGACGGCAGCCTGTTACAGCAACCCAATAATCCTGTGCCAAGACATCAACTGTGTGAGCTCACTCGGGAGACAGAGTGCAAGTTCCTGCATGTACCAGCGAGGGAGGAACTGGTCTCAGATTTCACATAAGCAGACACGAAGGTAATCACACTGTCATATCTTGACCTCTTTCCTTCTCCCCAAACCCTGTTTTATTGATTTTTCACAAGTCTATCTGAGAAGGAGGAATTACTCAGACCCCTGCTAGCTTCATCACACAATTACAGAACTGCTGGGGCAGGCGGCTTGGGATGCTGCAGTGCCACCAGGGACATGCCCACACCAGGTGGGCCAAAGCCCACCAGCTTCACTGCTTTCCTGAATAAGAACCTTACCAATCTACACCAGGTATTTATCTTCAAATGAAGATAAACAATAGGAAAATAGATCTATTGCATGCATACCAGTGATTGGATTTATATTTTTAAAAAAATTCAAATTCTTTAATGAGATGTTTATATTTGATGCCTATGCCCCCTGTTCAGTCATTAGAGAGAAAGAGATGTGCAAAAGGGTAACTCAGGGGAGAGGGTTGCAGGACCAATAATGCACTGGGAAAGCTCTGACCATGCTCTACACCATCCAACTCCACCAAAGCACTGTGGCCTGTGACCCTCCCCAGAGCTGCTGGTCCCTGAAGTGACAGCACCTGGGACACATGCTAAATGCCACTTTGACAACACCAGGTTTTCCTAGGATGGCTTTTGCACTGCACCTCAAAAACTTAATTATAGACCGACTTGTCAACACGTAAACTCGGCTGTTTGCTGCCACTGAAATGCTGTAGAGGGTTTCTGCCCCTTGGGTCATGGCAGAGGGAGAGCCAATGAACATCATTTACAGAAAGCTATTGCTTCAGCTAAACACATAAATAGGCATCATGGCAGGCAGTACAACACCTTAGCCCATCTTCTTCCAAACCAGTGACTCATTCAAATGAATATTTGAACAGAGGCTCTGCTAGAAGTTAGGTTCTGTCAGCTGCCATGAAGAATGAAATCATAGATCATAAATTTTGGGCATCGTTGGGTGATGTGTGATATTACCCATTGCCAGTGTGACGTGCAAAGCTTCACTAATAAATCATAAGTATTTGTTATTTACTAGCACAGCCAATGCAATCTCTGCCCACCACGGTGCGTCACACTGACGCCACAAACTCTTTTCACCTTCCTTTCTCATTTTGGGCTTCTTTTAACCTTGGACTATGTGGTAAAGTGACTACTCCTTGTAATGAGTATTCTAAACCCATGCAGTAGGGCTCTAATGGATCAAGAAGAAAAGAGGGATATTTCATTAACATCAGAATGTAAGACAAAAAAAAATAATCAGGGTTTTCTTCTTGTCAATAGGAGTCAGTACTCTGAGATGTACAGGCAGAATAGTCTCCTCTCCCCTCTTAAAACACACAGCTGTACAACTCCCTTGTAGCAATGACTGAACTCCCTCGTGTTATCCAACACTAATTTGTGCTAATGGAATTCCCAGCAGACAGCATAAAAACCCAGTTCTGTTACAGAAACGCAGATTCAGGCTCAGAGCAGGCAGTTGATCAGACCTACAGGAGCCTACTAAAACACCGTGTGAATCACTCAGGGACGACAGAACAGCTCGTGGCTTTTACCAGTGTCAGCTTCCACCACAGATAAGTGCAGAATTAGATCAGCATATTATGATACAGCATGTTGAGGAGTTCACTGGAAGTATCACGAGATGATTCAGATCACCAAAAATCCCAAATCAAAAGATTCGGATCCTTTTAGCAACAGAAGTCAGGGTAGAAAGCAAACATCAAGGCTTCAGGAAAAGCTGTCACATTTAGGTGGCTAAAAAAGGTTTAAAATGGCCTTTGTAACCACCAACAAACCTCAGAAGGTATTTTCTGTAGGAGGTATTTAATTGGACGTAGCTAATCTGTAAAGAAACCAAGGCATTAGGAGATTATAGTGGTTAATGCCCAGATTATAACAGCATGCAGGAAAGGGGTTCATCTGATTTAGGTGGGGTGGCACTTGTTAGGCATTAAGGGCTGTTGGCACGTACCTGTGTGTGCACGTATGGCTGCTACTAGCAAATACAAAGCTGGGAAAAACAAGATAAAAAGGAAATTCAAGTTTCAGTGGAGGGATAGAAAAGAAATACTGTTCAGTATCACTGCTGGGGAAAACATCTGCTGCTGAGGGCAAGGAGAAGGATTCCTAATTTCAGAGGTTGCTTCTTTGCCCCGACAATGAATGGGTTTTGATGTTTCTTCTGTTTCTGAGAAGTTCAGCTCCTGCAGCATGTGCACCTCGGCCATCCCCATGGCATGCAGATGTTCTCACCCTCAGGAACAGCTGGCTGTGCTGCACCCCAGCATTGTGGAGATGGAAGAATTAAAGAAATGAATATTTCAAAAAAGTCTTCAGCAAAAAAAAAAGAGAAAAGAAGGTAAAGAGATTGCCGCAAGTGTTGGGCTTCCTATGTTGAAGTGGATTAAAGTTCATTCTGCTTTTTTGTTCTGTCAAGGTGACAACAGCCTTTTAACAAACATGACATTGCAACTAAAAGTCTTCAGAAGAAACTTCAGTACCTGGAATTGTGGGAGCACACTGGTACGAGAGCTTTAATCCTTTTTTTCCCATGTCTTTAAGTACACGGAGAAAGAAGACATGCTTTTCCAGAATTTTTCTTCTCCAGTCTTTCCAAATGGTTGAGAACATCATCAGCTAAACTAATTAATGCTTAGTTTGCAGATTAAGATACTGCACTACTGACACACAGCTCTGCACAATACAGCAGGTCGAGTTGGTGCAAACATGCAGAACTGAGCTGCAAATCAGCCTTGCTGAGCAGAAATGCTCATTTCTGAGATAGAGTTGGACAAGAGAGCTACGGAAAGGCAGAAGAAAGAGGCAAAGGCAGCAGACACAGGGGTTTGCAGAGCCGGGAATCCCCTGCCCTACACTGTCTGGGCTGCAGCCCATGGAGTGAGCACCAAAGTCTCCACCAGCCCAGCAGCCAGTGCCCTCATCTGTGAAAATGGGCGATTTGTGGAGAGAAGAAGAGGTATAAATGCATAGTAGATCTTTCATTTATCTGTTAGGAGGCATTCAAGTGATCTTTTACTAACGACTTCAATATATATATTTCTTACAGATAGCAATTAACCTTCTGGTACAGATTAATCTTTAAAAAAAATCAAAGATGAATTAATCTTTGAAATTCAAGTATTCAGTAGTTTCATTAATAATCTGAAATTGTCCTTTAGATTTTCCATAATTAGACCATTCTCCTAATTTATTAATCCCACAGACTGCAGAGCATGTTTCAAATCTTCATCTCCTGCCACAATGACATATTCAAACTTGCTTGAAGTACTCATAATAAAAGTCACTTTGTGAAGAATTATTAACTCAAAGGATCAAGCAAAGTCTTTATATACTAAAGCATATTTGAAAACTAAGCAAGCATAGCACTTTCTACTCATCCTCACAATTCCTAAGATCTTGGCTGAGTCAGAAACAAGTTTGGATAGAACACGGAGTTTAGGATAATTAGCTGCTACAGATTTGAGGCCAAAGATAATAAACGTGCTGGTACCTATGGACTAAATCTGCTTTTCTGTGAAAATACACTGATTATGAGATAGCAGGCAATTGTCTGAGGGCTAATAGTGACTGCTTATTGCTGGTGTGTCTCAGACTTCGACTTACTACCTCTCGGGGGCTGTTCCTGCTCCTGGCACATGTGCCTGGTCCTACGGGGCAGTGTAGGGGAGGAGGAGGACCCTGCTCTGACACCCCTCCCAATTCTGCTCTTCTGCTGGTTCAAAGGGGCCCGGGGGTGTGTGTGGATTTACACCAGCTCTGAAATTCTTACAGGCAGCAAAGCTCTCGAACAGCAAACTGCAGCCAGCACCTCATCGTCCCGTCACAGCCCAGGCAACACAAACAAGCCAGGACTAAAAAACCTTGGAGCTGTGTGTGCCCCTGCTGCATTCCCCATTTGCACCAGGCTGCAGAGCACACCGTGCCCCTGCTGTGTTCATGTAGGGACTTGCACGCCAGGCTCCCGGGTGTGAGAGCAGGGAGCAGAGTCTGCACCGCGGGGTTCTGCTGCCTGCCTGGAGCACACAGCTGTGGCAGCCACACAGCATCCAAACCCCGTGCAGGACCAAAGCCTGGACACAGAAACCAAACGGACAACATTTCAAGCATCACACAACTCTTCCTGATGAACACCACCTGCTTTAGCTAACTGGCAAATGAGGGAAACCATACCCCACCACTGCAACCCCTCTCCTGCCCTCCGTCCTCCCCACATCCCCGTGTGTGCCCTCCCAGTTGGGAAGAACAGGTCACCCACAGGCCATCCTCCCCGATTTCCAGAAGAATCAGATCTTTTGACCAAGGAAAAAAACTTCCTCCCATTGCTGCTGCATTTCTGTTGCTTCTGGCACAAGTTTTCTACTTAGCATGAGTTTTGATCAGCACCCCAAGCACCACATTCATCCCCTCATGACTGTGCTCTCCCACCACTCCTCCCCATCCCCACAGTGGTACAAGGGCACGGCTCCACTGCCACACCTGGCCAGGGTGTGAAGGTACTGCCCGAGCACCCACCACAGCCAGGGCATGCGGGGCTGGCTCCATTCAAAGATATTTCATACTTGAATTGCACTGAGCTGGGTAATGCTGCTCTATCCCTAGAAACCTCCTGCCCCTTCTGCTCCTCATTAGGGAGGACTGCTCACTTCGTGCATTCAGACACATGGCTCTTGACCTCTGAAATGTTTTTAAATAGACAGATCAAGGAGCTGCTCACTACAGCACAGCCACGAGTCAGGAAAATTAGTGCTGCTTATTGCTTCTTCAGGAGGCTCCTTCCAAGCCCTGATACTACAGCAATCGTTCATTTTGCATAAAATGTGCCCAAGGAGACACAGCCACACCAGGCAAGCAACCCCAAAACTGCTGCACCCTCCACAGCATGTCCCCAGAGCCCAGGCAAGTCCCAGTGCAATGTCATCCCTAAAAGAGCACCAGGGAGATGGTCACAACCAATGCCTGAAGTTGAGGGACAAGGTGCCATCTCCCCATAAGGGACCAACCCATCTATCTCCAGGCAGCACTGCTCCATGAAATATCTAGACAATGGGGCCTTCTTACACTTCCCAGGATTTTAAAGAGCCAGGGAACTTGTTGACAGGTATTAAATCCCCTCAGAACTTCACCTAAGCTTTATCTGTATAAAATAATTCAGCACAGCCCTAAGAAGCCGCAGCAGCTGCACAGGACCAGAGGCAGCTCTGGGGGTTGGATTATTCCCATTTCCAGACAAGACAGGCTCTGTATAGGGAAGAAAGTTTATGCACTATCCCTGTTAGTGTCTTAATCTTGTAGGCATGACCTACATCACCCTGAAGGGAGTTCTTTTGGCCTTACACTTTGTTTTTATGAAGGACACCGAACTGCATGTTGACTGTATGAACAGCTCCTATCATTATCTTAATTCTACAGATCTGTAAAATGATACGGTATTATTCAGCTCGAGCTTGTCCTTGACACAGAGAACATATTTCTGGTATGATTTTGCAACAGTGGATATTTGGGAATAAAGTCAATTTTAAATTATAATGAACACTGCCATTTGTCACTTCCTGCGGTATTAAATCCAAACCCATTTTCTTTAATACCACATAAATATGCATTCGAACGAACAGACAAATTTATGCAAATATAGGTTCCTTCTGTGATATCAACATAATGAAACAATTCCGGATTCCCCTCACTAAAGCTCCTTTCTTTTAAGTGCAGCCACCGCCCCCTCCGCCCGCTCCCGGACGCGGCTGCCGAGAGGGATCCGGGAGGGATCCATCAGCTGCTTGCTGGCACAGCGGGAGGAGCCCACGCTCTTGCAAAAGCAGAGTGGCTGCTGTGGAACCAGCTCGGCGACAACCCAGGCCATGGAAACCTCCGATGGCTGCCTCAGAGCCGCGCCGGTCCCCTCCCAGTCCCCTCCTTCCCTGCTCCCACTGATCTGGCTGGTGATTGATATAATCCCAGAAGGGAACTGCATGATGCTGCTGTGATCCTGGATTGCAGATCAACTCACCATGGATTTACACCTCTATTCCCTGAAGTGCCATCTAAAGTCCTCCTACGTTCTGGCATCTCTAGGGAAATTCAGAACTATTTGCCCCGAAGAACAAGGTACCAGGAGAAGGGTATGAGCACACTGACACAGCAGTCACACCTTCAGGGCAGCTCTGCTCTATGGTTTGTACCACAACAGGAAAACAAGCTGTGAAAGTAGAGATTTCTGTCAACAAAATGGTGGCGGTTCAACTCGATACCACAGCACAGGACACAGCATCTCCCTGTCCTCTTGGAATATCTCTTGCTGACAGAGACACTGACCAACACAGTTTGGCCTTGTTAGGACACCACTAAATGAAACCAGTAAGAAGAGAAGTGTGTTGGCTCACACCACGGGGCTGCCGTGCCTCATACCACACCACTGAGCTTGTTACTCCATATCCCAGGCCAGCAACCTCTGAGCCTTCGAGGAAAAGATTATGAATTTCCTTAACTGAGTTGGTCAAGAGAAACGCTAAAGAAAAGCAACAGAAATCAGGCAGCGATCGATCTGAAAAGTGACCAGCAGCAGTGTGACACAAGGCCTGGTAACAAGCCATCGTCACACAATTTCTAGCTGTGGAGAGATAAAAGCTCAGCATTTTAAAATCTGTCTTCTACCCATGTCAACATAATATAATGCTGTCCAGTGGAATAGCAGGAGCTTGATAAGGCTCAGGGTTTTCCATTTTCTTCAGAAATTACTGAAAACCACTGAAGTTCCAAACTCTCTGAAACTCCATAAGCAATTGAGGAATGAGAGTATCTGGGAGCCATTATAGAGGCATTGCAAAGAACCAGAGCACCTTTAGAATCAAATATATGTTCTAGAAAAATAATACAACATTTGGCACAAAACAACATTCATTACTTCTATAGCGTTTGCTTGAGGGAGGACGGGCGTTGCCTACCTGCCTCTCTGGAAATTTGCATGAAGGACTCGACTCCTTTTTCTCCATAATTCCCTTCAGATGCCAAAGTGGACACATAATTCCATCCCAAAGCTTTCACAATGTCCACCATTGCTTGTGCTTGGAAGGAATCTGGAGGAACCACACGTGAGAAGAAATCATAGCGCCTGTCATCACTCAACTCTGGTGCAGTTGAGGCATAACTGATTTGTGGGATCTGTAGAAAAAAATAATTTCTGATAAATATACATATTCATATACTCATTACACTTCTTGCAGCAGTTAGCTAAAGCAGTCAGCTTCAGCTGAGCCTTCGTTCATCTGCACCGTATTTCTCCATCATGTCCCTTTACAACATACCAGTCAAAGAAACAATCTTTTCATGGACTTCAAGTTACACAAAAGAAACCATTAATCAGTTCGCAACAACGGTATATGTGCACATTCATAATTTTTTCCTTTCAGGCAGTCTTAATCAAATATAGCACACCCAAACCATTTTCCCCACTATGTCCTTTTTATTGGTGTTCTGGTTTTACTAGCATCCAGTTATTTGGGATCCTCATTGCAACCGAGTTTAAATCTATACCAGTCATCGCCGGCTGAAAGCCAGAAGGACCCTTCATCAGTTTTTGGAGGATGAAATAGATCTTAAACATTAAACTGGAACTCCAGATTTAAACAGAAGGATGTTTATTTTTGATTCTTTCTGATGATGAACAGTCATGAAGATTGCTGAGCATGGACATCTTTGTCCCATAAAGCCAACTTGGTCACGATTCAGCTCTGTCCTAAAACTCTGCCTGCCCATGACAAACCAGCTCTTAGAGTGTGAAGCAGACTGATGGCTACTTTTTATAACAGAGAGACCAGAATATTGTTCAGGGCTATTTTCTCCTTGATAACAAAGGCCTCTAAGCAGTTCTCAAGCTGACAGTATGTTAATCCCCAAACACATTATGCAATTGCGTGAGTAACAGTCTGGGACTGTTCCTTAAATAAAGGAACCTGCCATAATTCTCACTTGAGATGCCAAGGAGGGAAAAAGAAGATTTGCAATATACACAAACATGATCATATATAATGATTTGAGACTTCTAGACTGTGGAAAGGTCAATATTTCAAGCTTCGGTACAAGCATCTTCTGCATTCTCATATTCTGTCTCTGCACAGCATTCCTACAAGTATTTATTGGCTCTCCTGCCTTCTCAGAAGAATAAACATTATGTTTCCCCAGGCTCAATGCCGCACGGGGCTCGGCGCCGTCGGTTCCCACAGAGGTCGACAGCAGATGAGAACAAACACAGAATTTCTGCAGAACACACACTGTAGCTGTACATCAGCATGTATATTAACAACGACTACAGCAGAGCAAAAGCAGATCAGTAAAGCAAAATTGCTGTTGGAGACCCAGCAGATAAGTGAATTTATCCAAACCGCTCATAATTATTAAATATCCCAACATTTGTTGAGACAAGGCAATATCTACTGATTTATAATGAACCAGAACAAACCTCAAGCGACAGAACAAGAGAAAACGGCCCCCCGTCGTGCCAGGGGGGGTTTAGACTGGATATTAGGAACAATTTCTTCACTGAAAGGGCTGTCAGGCCCTGGCCCAGGCTGCCCAGGGCAGTGGTGGAGTCATCACCCCTGGAGGGATTCAAAAGCCGTGTAGATGTGGTGCTGAGGGACGTGGGTTAGTGGTGGCCTTGGCAGTGCTGGGGAATGGTTGGAATTGATGATCTTAAAGGTCCGTTCCAACCCAAATAATCCTATGAGTCTGTAACACATGACTAAGTTAAGATCTATTTAGCTTCATTCAGCATCAGCCTAGAGTGAAACACGTCCCATTCCTTGCTTGAAGCCCTGCCTGGCGGGACCCCTGCCCAGGGAGCTCGCTGAGTCAGGGCCCAGGCACAGCACTGCTCCAACTTGCTAGGAATTATGAAACTTGAACAAACCCTTCAGCTTCCAGCAGGTGCTTGGGCTGTCACCACGGATGCTGGAGAACCGAATCCCCTGTCACTTGGCATGGTCTTTCCTTGAGATGCACCGTGCCACTCCTTTGCACGTCCGCTGGTTTCTCAACCAGAGAAGTGGCTCATCAAGCTGAAAGCTGGGCTGCTTTGCGTTTTTAATTCAAGACAGCAGACGTCTAGAAAGCCTTGCCAGACTTATTTTAGATCTGTGGCTTGTGGACAGCATGTTGCCAGCAGGACCTTGCAGTGCTCCAGTCTCAGAAAATTAAAACAGTTAAAATTGAGGCTGCAGGGAAGAACACAGCATGGTGCTGACCACTGGTACATGATTTACTCGCTCAGTATTCTGCCTAGGGGCCAGCAAAGCTCGGGGACCACTCTCAAAGACAAATAGATCTATTACACCAATTTATCAGGGTTCTTTATTTTTAATCTACCTTAGGGATGACTTCCCACTAACACCAGCTATTGCGGTTGCACAGAAAATGCTGGGCACCCAGGCCATCAAAAATAATTGACATTCCAAATTTGTCTGTGCCTGCAATTGCTGTTGTGGTAAATGATTGGTGACATTTTAGGATTGCTCACTTCTCATTTGTACAACGCCGATAACGGAGCTTGCTCAGCTGCTTATCACCTTAATTCATCTATTCATTGGATGGTATTATATTAAGTGGAACAGTTAACCAGGCTGACTTTATGGGCGCTGTTTACCCATTATTAATCACACAAGCATCAGATACTCAACATACAGTCCCACACACAGAGCCATACCAGGATAGCCCAGTGCTGGGGCTTTTAATTGTAAATGAAGGAAAGGATGAAATACGAATTTTTATCTGTGACAAGTGTTTGTATTTCAACTTGTCAACAACTGCTTTTTCAACTAAAAATCAAAAGGTGCATATTCTGCACATTTACAAAGAGCAAAGCTTCTACAGAATTTGCTCCATTGCTTCTAGTACTAAGGAGACTCTGGTTTTTCACAGTCTTTTTCTTCTGTCCACAAAATATGAACTACTTCTGGCTGTTTCAATAACTTACAGTATAAAAAGCATATACAGTTGAGTTTTTTACTGTTTCTTACATGATATCTAAAAGCAACATGACTTTATGTGTATGAGGAGTAGAATTTTCACAAGATTATGGCTGAATATGGAGAGAAAAGTCCTCAAATGGATACAATATAGACTGCAGCCATAAGAGTTCAACTTCATCCAGTATGGCAGAGCACATTACACCTGGGAAAGACGTTTTCCCTTCCCACGCATTAAATTCATCCCCTTGGTCTACCTCTCTTTAGCACATTTAACCAACACAATAACCAACTCTCTCCACCCTGCTCAGCTTGTAAAGACACCATGTAGCCCTGCGAAAGGAGCTGAGGGATCAGCCCTGTACGGGGAAGCCTCCTGTTCACACACAGACACCAGATGAATGCCAGGGATGCTTGAGCAGTAAAGATGATCTTAACTGTAGTCCTACTGCACCCTAATGTGTGCCTTTAATGTCCTCTCAGATGAACCAATCACTGCCAGTTTTCTTTCCGATTTGGGTTTGAAAGCTGCTACTAGGGTTCAGGCTTGCAAACAGAAGCCACAGGAGTGTCCTGGCGAGCCCATGCCATGTTCTAACCACAAGAAAAACTGGAATTTTACCTGCTTCATCCAGCTTACACACTAAATACATAGCACCTAAATAAAAAGGCTTGCACTCCTCCTTCCCTATAGCTTTTCCTATTTTTACAAGTTTTTAAACCCATCACTCCTCTTACGCCATACTCACTCTCCTTTTGGTCCCACGATGGTCCAGTTGAAGCCATCATGTTCTGCTGCCATGGGAATCACTGGGATGCCAGCAAACCCAGAAAGCAGTGTAATGACTTCATGGCAGGATCACAGCACAGAGGATTTTAAACTACTAAAAAAAAAATTAACCAGATAAATATTTTCTCTCTCTTAACTGATTTACTTTTATTTTGGTAAAAACTGCTATTTCTCATCGATATCTCACATTCATAACTTCAGCTGAAAGAAGCAGGTTTTCTCTTCCATCATATTTTTCTATTTTCTGTTCTGAATCATATTTGAAACATCAAAAAGCTCTAGAGAATTACAGTCTGCTTTCTAAGTGCCTCCAACAGCTTGGCAGAAGAGTTGTGATCCATAAGGCACATGGGATAAAAATCCCCTGGCCCTTGCAAGCAAGGCTCTGAGTAAGAAACACCTGTGGTCCTCCTTCGTGTGCCACAGAGCAGGCAGTGTGTGCAGAACAGCATCCTGCCTGAGCCTGCCCCACCAGAGCAAGAGCTGGTTGTAGCTGGAGCCTTCTGAAGGACACTCAGATGAGTAAGCAGATCACTGACGAGGCAGGCAGATTTTCCTGAAGGCAGTCTTTGTGTTTACAGGACTATGGCAAACATCCCACTCGGGAGTTTGACAAGTCGCTTGCCTGGCTGATGATCTGATTACAGTGAATGATTAATGTTGGGAACATCGCATTAGTCAGCGATTAATCAGTGTTAATTTATTTTTAACATTGAACATTATTCTTCATTTGTTTCATTTTCTTCTGTTAATGAAAAGCTCTCTCTGGATCAGACTTGGTTGTCTGGCTTGAGGAGCAGGACCTTTGTGGGAGCAGCTGCACCAAAAACCACACGAAGGACCAACATGTCTCTCTGATGGTCTCCTAAGTCACTCTTTGCAACGTCAAATATCTTCTGGCAGCATGTTTGGAACTGTGTATTTCAGAGTAAAAAGCATCTGAAATGCAAACTCCTTGTTCCAATTCTTCATGTGGTATTTTGTATTAGGGCCTCACCTCGTCCCCTCCTCCTCCGCTCGCTGCTCACCAGCACCTTCCTTCCGAGCGAAACAGCACGAAGCGGCGAGCTCCTTGCTAACAGCCAAGTGTCTCAACTGGAAGCACACAAGAGACCCAGAGCCAAGATACAAACCAGCTCTTTCCAAAGCGGTGATAACTGCCAGGAGCACTGGGCTCACTGCCCACAGCCTCATCACCTCTGCCTGCACATTCACGGCACGGCCAAGAACCTCGTAAATCGGTGGAACCATAAAAATAATTATTGCTACTACGCTACTTCAAATGTGATTGAGCAGAGCTACATCTCCTCAGTAACTCAGTGGAAGATTAATAAAATGGTGCACCTGAACCCAAGTCACAAGTGACAGTAATCAGAAAACTTCAGAAAAGGCAATTTCCCGAAGGCCCATGTGCAATTAAGATAATGCATGAGAGTACCTGTTGAGATATTAATGAGCTCCCACCAGGGTAATATTAAGTTCACAGTTTGATGCATTTTTACTTTCAACTTCTTATTAAGTTTTATTGATATGATTTCCTGACAATAGGAGAAGAAATGCCCTACTTTGATAAAGCCTCTTGAACTCATCTCATTTGGCAGTGCAGTGTCAGTCTACACAGACTGCAAAATCCTGCCAACAACTGAACTTCACCAAAATAAGATGCCTGAAGACTTTTCAGTTGGCTGCAAAACTCTTTGGTGTGAACTGATGGATGACTAACCATCTCGACTCTGTTTAGGTCTCGGATTTTATTCATGTAGAAATTTATCATGTCAGGATTTAATCATCGGTTAGTACAGCTACTCTTTGTTCCCCATTCACATCTCCAATTGCATAACAAACAGCTTCAGCATCCTGTGAGCTGCAATTGTTTTCATTGCTTTGAATTAGAATGATTTGAAGTTTCTGACTGGCTGTTTTCTTTGGGCAAAGCCCCTCTGCACTTCCTTCATTTTCACTTTGTTCCCAACAGGAAGAAAACGTTACCCAAGATACAAAACAAGACCAGATTATGACTCAAAGCTTGCAAGGATGGTAGGAACGAATCTTCCTGCTGATTTCCACTTGGCTGGAGGGGGAATTCCAGTTCACTCTGGTTCTCAGGAACTCACATCTGTGGGCTGGAGCAACAGCCTTGGGTCCTTGCCCTGCAGGAGCTAGTGGCCTCATGGCACACAGGCCACCGACACGGGGTACAGAGAACAAACAACATCCCCACCTTTCTGCTCCTCCTTGCCAGCACTTCCAAAACCTGCTCAGTTGGTAGCTTCTGGTAGATTTTCTGGAGGTGTCAATCTAACAGCATGTGCCCTATTTCTCTCCCGAAAGGTGCATATGAAAACAAATACTACTGCAATTCCTGCTCTAGAGCTCTTAAAGACTAGGGAATAATATTCCCAATAGTCTTTGGTAATGATGAGAGCAAATCTTTTTAAAGTGCTTTGATAATCCCTCCTTATTATGTTTTGTGATGAAATTTTAGAAGTAGTGCATTTCAAGCTGCTTTTTATACTCAAGAATTAAATGTTGACAATGAGAAAATGAGGCAAAACAATTAACAGAGTTTTCATGCATATCAATTTTAAGAGCAATAGAAGGTATTTCTGTAGAGCTCTGCCATAGTCCATAAGGGTGTTTACACAGGACAAACCTGTTGCTGCATGCAAAAGTTACACAAGAGCAAATTCTGGGCAGTGAACAAAAGTAGCACATCTAAAGAAGGGCATCTGTATAACAGAGCATTTTCAAACCCATTAATCTACTTACAATTTGCCTCTCTTTCTCCCACTCTGCTTACCAACTGCTAAAGCTAGCGGTGTTCAAACCAGGTCCTGTTTGCTCACCTCACCACCTCTCTTAGGCTGCCCCACAGTGAATTCCTAATGATGTATTAGAGACCAACACAATCGCCTCCAAGGGAATTGGATAGATATTTCATAAGGTACAGAAATACAAATAGAAACAACATCAAATACAAATGAGAAGCTGAGCCTGGAGGAGAAGTGAATTTAATAAAACAGAAATATCTTCAAGAGCAACAAATGAAACACTAAGGAAATAAACCCAATAAACGATTCACGTACACGAATTCTGTCTATGTTCATGTTGGCCCATTCCACCAAACCTCACCATGCTGTGTGAGCTCCATCTCACACTACTCGTCCCAGACTATGACTTCAGCTAACAGGTGAAGGCTCTTCTCTCAACTTGACCTTATAAACCACAGGGACCATTAACATGTCAATCAAACAGAGTAAATCCCACTTTCCAAAGCATTTTAAAGGAGAGATTTTCAAAGTGCTCCACATCTGCAGTTGAGGATCTATCTCAGAGCTCCCAGGCCTCACATAAGTTCTTTTTTTGCTGGGAGTTTTCAAGTGGGATGGCAAAATTCCATACTTATGGAGAACTACAGGTGTTCTTGACAAATTGGCAAACTGGAGGAGGTCACTGCTGTGTGGACCTCTCAGTATCAGGTAATTCAAAA
Source organism: Aegotheles bennettii (assembly GCA_013398125.1). Taxonomy (NCBI): domain Eukaryota; kingdom Metazoa; phylum Chordata; class Aves; order Caprimulgiformes; family Aegothelidae; genus Aegotheles; species Aegotheles bennettii. The sequence goes on from VZRW01013326.1 coordinate 1,085,912, forward strand.
GAGGCAGTGATAGGCGAATAAAGCAGTGTCAGGAAGGGTAAGGGCCTGACAAAACGCTGCATAGTGCAGGGAGAAGTTATCTGTGATTTCATTTCACTGAACTGCCTCGCTGTGCAGCACAGACTTCAGCTTCAATACCTAATGAATAAACATTAGAAGCTCCATGCAGATTGTTGGGTGGAAATTAAGAGGGAAGGCCAGTCCTATTAGAGGGCTTACTGTAACTGAACAGTGCAGTAATAGACCTTAACAGAGCTGTTACGAGGGCGATGCCCCGACAGCGTGGAGCAACGCACTGTCCCACCGCGCTTCCAGGGAGATGGTTCTGCTTAATAAGACCTTTTAAAACTCACTAGTCCTTGATTACTAATATTACAATGGATACAATCCATTACCGAAACAAACACCTCCAATGCTACTTTGGTTTTCTCAAATAACTGGCTTCTAATTTAATGTGTATTTTTTTTTTAACTCATTTCAAACCTGAGAAGAGTATATGAAAGAGTCCATTCCCCGGCACATAAATCAACCTTCTTTCCTAGCATAACTGTCATAGCACTGAAGTGGAAAGACATCCTGAATAATACTGGCAAGCTGGGAGTATTTTCCCTATTTACAAGGTCTCTCCTGCTTCCTTTTCTAGAAGAAGTACTCATATGAATTACTCTAAAAAAAAAAATTGTAGCAATTAAGGGAACAATAATTACAGCAATTAGCACTGTCCACATGGCTCATGGGAGCCCTTTATCAACCCACACAGAAAGCAAGAAGAAAAAAATTATAGCCACATAGTAAAATGAGAGGCATCCATAAATATGAAATTTTCCCTATATTTCATCTTGATGACCTGTGCCTAGGACTAGGCCTACTTGTGACAACACTGAGCTTATGGCACAGCTTGGGCTTTTATAGCTGCAAGAGGTGATCTCTCAGCTTTTGAACACTAAAAGATGCCTGGATAGAGGACTTGAAACCAGGATACACAATTCTAACGAAAATGAGTCTTAGTGTGAAAATTAGTGTCTTACCTCCTCCGAAGGCTGTAAATAATACTGTCCTAGCAAACAGGGACACACCGTCTGGCTCAGCAAGTTCACACACTGCTGATTAAGAATTGTCCATTTCTACTCTCATCATTAACATTCTCACTGGTCTAACCTGCCCAAGAGGGAGCTCAGGCACACAAAGTGTCACACCTGTGTCTCACCAAACCTACTCCAAGTGGCTAAGATGTACAAATTCTTGTACTGAGACAATTCAGAATGAACCTACAGGCTCACTTCTCTTCCTACACAGGCGTAAATGAAATGTTAAAAGACTCTCTTCCATGACACTGCCTTCCTCTCAGAGCAAGGTTCTCCCATTCCCTGCGCCTTCAGGCACTTTAACCTGCTCCCCCCTGACCCTTCCACGCCGCTGCAGGACAGTAAAAACACTTAAACCAATAAGCCAGAGCAACAAAAAGTCATTACTGGTCACGCTTACCCAGTTGGAGTGGGTACAAGGGTATAAAGCGTGGGTTGCAATTGCAGGTTTTTGTCCCTCAGGCAAGGCCACCTACGTTACCTTCATATGAACACTGAGCCGCCAAAGACCCGCTTAGAGACCTACTGCAAATGGAGAAGCAAACAAAGGCACGAAGCAGCGATATAGATATAACCTACTTTGCTGACTGTTTGGAGATTTAGAGCTCCAGTAAGTGCCTTTTTGCAGTTAACAGTCTAACAACCTTTGCCACGGGCAAAGAGTGTTCTTAATAATCAAGCTCCTTTGAGCAGGGTCTATGAACCAATTCAAATGTTTCTGATACTTAAAAATAATTCATTCAAACCTCTGGACCAAGCTGTGCCAGAAAGCACAGTTCCCACTGTACCGCCGCTATAAAAATAGAACGCCTTTGAGAAAGGCAGCCCAGGATCTCAACACCACTGCCAATATTGCACATTGTTTCAGAAATAGGTGAGGCCCAAGTAGAATTCAACTGTTCCTTCACTTTGTGTCCTTTAGAGAATTACTTAAATAAAAATCTCGGTCTATGCTGTGGCTTGGACACAAAAGCTCCATACGTATTGAAGGCTCTCCTTTAAGAGACAGGAACATGTCCCTCTGTGCATCAAAAGACATCATGTTCTTTAACACTTCTTAACCCTTGTGTAACAGCAAACCCACAACAACATGAAAAATAGGCAAAGCCAAAGGAATGTGTACTGCTATAAAACTGCAGCACTTCATGTTTCCAGGTGAAACATTTAACCTGTTAAGAATTTTAGCTGGCTTGCTCATAAACTAGCAAGGCGAGAGAGCTCTACTGGTTTGCAGACCTTGCAGGTGAGATATGACCAGCACAGCACATTTATATATACTAGTGCAAATTCGTTGGATTTTACAATATTAACTTGAATATTCCTCCTAGGATACATCAGTTAAAATATCAGTGGTGATTGCCCATCCATTGCAATGCAAGAATGCATAGCTCTTCATATATTAGCTCCAGCCCTGATAGAATGAAAGCTTGAGAGCAGCATTAAAATAATAGATAGCACTCTGCTCGAGGTAATTTGAAATCTTAAAGCATCAAAGGATCTTGTCTATTATGAGCTAATACTTCAAGCTCATTTTTAGCTGAACTCACACAAGGTGATGGGAGTACAGGGACCCTACCACCTTTCTAATGGTCCCATTTTTGTAATCATATGGTACAACAAAGCTGCTTATGCAGCAAGAGTCTTTTCAACCTCTTACTGTGATTTAAATGCAGCCTACAAATAACACCCATGGACATTCTATCACACTTTCATCCCATGACACACCACAGTGTCTAAAACATAATTACAAAGATTTGTATGAAAGAGAGAATGAGCAAATTTAAAAGAGGCTCATGCTGTATTCTTCGAGTTTGTGCTAAAACCGAACCTGCTTTTGGGGTTGTTTACTTCTAGCACAGCCTAAGGAAGCACAGGTGATCTCTTCAGCAGATAAAACAGGCAATGGTACTTCCAAGGGAAGAAACCAAGGCCTGTCCAGTAAATGCTACAGAGAAGAAAAACCAAAATCACAACCCTATTTGTGCGACATTGCTAAGAATAAGATTAATGGTTGTCCAAGCCATCAGGCCCTCGGGAATGGGAAAGGATGCTGTCTGTCCTAGGTAGGTTCCTGTTTGGGAGAGGCTGACGTCAAGACACTGCCTGCATTTCCAGAACGTGAGAAGTCAGTCCCTGTGAGCAGCCAGAGAGGGGACGGATGTACAGCGAGGAGAGACACAAGTACAAACAGGCTTGCAGTGACTGGAGCTCACACATCCAAACACAGACTCACAAATTCTAATTATTTTGAAAATAAATCAGACCCAGAAGATAAACACAGCAAAGCAGCTTTTATGTTTTATTTATGTGTACACATTGCTCTATTCATCGCAAACATATAATTGAACCTTATATTGTCTATGCATATTTTAAAAGGTTTTTAATCTGCAAGTATAAATCTCATTGATTTTGAAAGTAGCCTGATAAAGACAACACCAGTAAAGACTTATTCAGCAGACAGGCTGAAATATAGCAAAGCTCAACAGCATAACATGGTTTTCTGAAAGTAATTCGCAAACACAGACACACAAACCAACTATAGTGGAAACAAATTGCAGCATGGTACAACGTGAGACAATCATCCTTCAAAAGCTTAGTTATTAGACTAAATGCAAGCTGTCGAGTTAGTCTGCAAGCATCTCTCATAATTGCATATCTAGACAAGCATCCGCATTTATGTTGTGGAAAATAAGGCTGTGATTGGAATATTTATTCCTAAATCTGCAATACAGCAAAGTGTCTGATAGTCAAGGAGTGCAACACCTATGGCCTTCCTGTCCTTACAGCATAACACAGCTAAACTCCCCCAATACCACTCACTCTACACTGAGTGCTTATCTACAATTTCATTATACAGTTAAACTTTCAGCAAGAAGCTGAGTATCCTGATGAGCAAAACTGAATTTCTGCCAATGACTACCACTGATCAAAATTAAGAATCTAAACCCATAAAAGCGTCTCAATTTTAACAGAGGGTCCTGCAGGATGAGACTGCCCCCTGCTCCCCCCCAGATCCTCCCCAATGGGCAGTACCTACTGCTCCTTCGGGAAGGTTGAGCAGCATTCAGTGCTGACCCAGGGTGCGGGTTTGGGTCTCACCAGGGAGACCACGGGATTACATCCAGACTGCCTCTGATTTCATGTTTTCTTTAATCGAAAATAAACGTTATCATTGAGTAAAAAGGCCTGTTGTATCCCCTGAGGATGAGAAACCGAACAAGGTCCTTCAGGACACAGACTTCGGGCACAGAGGAGAGCGAGGAAACATGGCCAAGATGTGAGAACGGATTATAATTATGGAAGAAATCTGCATTTGACATTTCTTCAGCTACATATACAAGAATTATAGGGCATAGTGAAGTTTCAATGAATACCTACACCTTTTATTTCCTTATATTTCATCTCTGGCCTTTTCCAAACTGCATCATCACCATGTAATTCTACATATATATAAATATTTATGTATTATTATAGGAAAAACACAAAGCAATCACACTTTTACCTTCACTGGTTTTCTTCACCTCAACATTAAGCTTGCCAGCTAAATAATTAAATTTCTTCTTATCTAACTTGTGGGAAAACAAATTTAATAACAGAAATACTGGTAGAAAGACAAATACTTAGGGGAGAATAATTTTCAGACTTAAACTTCACAAGCTCGATAGATTATTCTGGACACTGGATAATTACTCGGCATGGCTTTATCGCAAAAGTGCCCAGACATTCTAATTAATCCAAATTGCTTTCTAAGGGCCATGTTATTAGACACATGCAGAAGCAACCAGATATGGAAATACATAATTTTTTTAAAGGTCTGTAACAACTCTGTCTTTCAGCACCCTGATGAAAAACACCCCACAGAGGCCACCAACTCCTTCCCTCACATTGCAGCAAGCCCAGAGCCAAGGAGAGGAGCCTGCAGTGAGCTCCGTGCAACAAGAGATGTTCTGAGGGAGCAGCACGGCTTGATTCATGGAGTCTTTTCTTAAAAAAGGATAAGCAACATTGCCAAGACAGAGGACAGGGAGGGTCAGTTTTATCCCACTCCCTGAATTCGGAGGCAGAGCCCCAGCAGCCTGGGCAGAAGGAGCAAACTTCACCGGCGCTGAGGACTCCAACCCAAAGAGACACCAAAAGGTCCCCCAGGCCATTGGGACCAGAGGGCTGCAGGACAGCAGGAAAAGCCTCTGGCTGCCAGGGCAGCTCTGTGCAGCAGCTGTAACCCAACAGAATACTGCTCTTCTTCAATGACTCTATCTATTTTGCACTACCCATGGGAAATTATAATTTTCCAGCTTTTGTTTTGCCTCCAAGTGCAAATAATTTTGAAATATTCTCATACACGATGCAAACCCGCCCAGGGCTCCTTTCTGAACGCTGGCTGGTGCTTCAGCCTGCCTCTCAGCAGGATGTCCCAGTCTTGAGGTACTGGGTGATGGACCAGACGTAATCCTCTGCCCCATCTTTCACAGGGCAACACATCACAGACAGGAACTAATCCCTTGGGGAGAAGGAGTGATGGTAAATTGGTTACAGAAAACTGCAGAAATCTCTGACATTCTTCATGTGATTACTTTTATCATCATCCACTCTCTTTAATAGCCTTGTTAAGTATGATTTTCCTTGAACCAAATGCAAACTTTCAAGTACTTAAAGCTTCTCTTTAGAAGAAGGCCATACATACAATTTGGGGCACTAATTTGCCAGAACAAACATTTCTCCCTCAAGCAATTTTAGGCATTCCTATAAAACCACACAGATGACAAACGTTTATAGGTGCATGGACCAACAAAATTGTACAGAAAATTTCTCATCCCTCAAGAAAATGCTTATCCATGTCCATGGTGAAACTAACCCCAAGTCAAATGTACCAACAGCCATTTTCAATGGTAGTACCACCTTTCCCAGCCCTCACCTGCTTTCTCTTACCTCTGCTGAACTGGCCAATGTTAATCTATCATTAACATAATTTTCAGTCATTAAAAAGGATCACAATTCTCTGCCAAGTGTCCTTTTGAAGTTTCACGTGTGCAAATTCGGTGTAAATTGCTGTCAGTATTCACTACACGGGATATTACATGCAACTGTTCATCAAAGAAAATGTCTATGCAAAGTGCACACCCAGAGTAAATCAGGTCTGGTTTGTTTCCCCTCCTGATAGCAGAATTGTTACAACAGACCTGACCTGTTGTATGCTGTCACGGTTGCACATAGATGGGCTTGTTTATACTTTGAAATGAATGAAGAAAAACAAGTGCAAATAAAGCTACTTTTACCCAGGTACTAAAATAGTTTCAAACCAAACTCAGTGGTTTTCTTCTTGCACTTCCTTTAGCAGGAAAGACACGGGTACTCTGGAAACTCAACTGGCACCTGGAGGACCAACACGTCAAAATCTGGAAACCCATTTTCTTCACTAAACTGACAACTGGGCTCTCTCTGGCACCAGATGGGTGTCTTGGCTGGGTCAGCACTGTGCCTGCAAGTTGGCTTCATGCTCTCAGAGATCAAACTAATGGGCTCCCTGGGCAGTCGTGTATTTTTGTAACCTTTCTCTCCATGTCTGACTCTCTCTCAGTTGTGGGGATTTTGCTAGCAGTTATGTCTTGAAGTTTTGCGTAAGATTTTTTAGCTGATCCATGCACAGGCCAAGCGAGCTTTGTCAAGATGAAAGAGATTGCTCTGACCCCAAAAACCTCTGAAGATGAAAGGTACAGAAGCCATTTCTGGAGAGCACTAAATATTTCAAGATCCTTGCTCCATGGAACAGGCTGCTAATGCTGGAAGTCCCTGTGCTCATCACTGTTTAGGGTTTGATCCTGCGAGGTGCTAATGCACCAAGCCAAGAGAGCAGATAAACCTGTTTATTTTCAGGAACCACGTGAAGCAAGTGAGCTATGGAGGCAGAGCAGAGGAAAAGCTGCAGGCAAGAAGGAATGCTGTGATCCCATACATTTTCCCTTTTATGAAATTAAAATTGTACGTAGAGCCTCACATCCTCAGCTGCTGAAAACTGCCACTGGCTTCAATGGGGCTCTGCTACACGTTACACAGCTTGGAGATGTGATGCACAAAATTAACACTGCAATGAATGGTGCTCTGCAAATAATTGGGCATCCGTATTTATCGTATTAAAATGAGCATCGTGACTTTGGAGATCACCTCATGTTTATGCATGTGCAGTTTATACCCTAAATCACTGCGTTTTTTACTTCTCATTGAATAGATGCAAAATGTTGGGTGTCAGATCATTTTGAACAACTGCATAACAGGTCTTCATCAGCTATCACCAGAACAAATTAAGCGGTGCCGGGAGGTCCGTAGGAAGAGCAGCTCGTCTGGATGGTGGTGATGGGATGTGATTTTCCCTGTTAGTCCCTGATCAGCAAGGCAAAGCTCAGCACATCCTCGCTGACAGAAATTAGACAAGCTCCATGACCCATGTTTACAGAAGCCTAAAGCCATCACACTGGTGGAGCTCACTGCAAGAACAGATCGGCCCTTCCAGCCTCAGTTCCACAGACTGAGGAGAGGGGAGAGGAGAGGAGGGGGAGAGGGAGGAGAAGGGGAGAGAAGAGGATGGGGAGGGGAAAGGCAAAGGGGTCCTTACTCTCCACTTGAAAATATTTTGAGACTTTTGAGTGAGAAAAGTATCTACCTGAATGCTAAATGTCAGTGTTGCCAACGGGAGCTTTCCCAGCCGAGCAGCAAACAGGCACTGTCTCATTTCTGTGCGATAAGCCGTAAGAAAACAGGAGTGACAAATAAAAACCCAGATATTTTCCCCAACGCTCAGCATATGACTCCTGCTCCTTTGTTGCACCTCCTGCTCCAACTCCGCGGCACAGCAGCATTTTTATCAGGATGCTGGTAGCTTTTTAAATGCCGCCTCTTTACACTCAGATCTTGCAGGCGTCTATCAGATGCCTGGGTGTCAGCTTTTCAAACGAGCAAAGGGTTGATTTCCTTCTCCTTCATTACTTTTTTTCCAATTCCCTTCCCTCCAGTTATTTATTCCCCTGGAGGGTGAAAGAACAGCGCAAAGGAACAAGCCCCTTGTGCATACTTCATCAAGATCTGGGGACTTGCTGCTAATTACTGCAGTCACAGTTATCAACCTTACAAGCAGTTCAGAAGGATCAAGGCAGCGTTTCGCCGCCGAGGCTCAGCAGGTTGTGCTAACCCTGCAGTTTACTGAGGCACTGCCACGCCACCTTTTCAGAGCCCAGAAGCACGGGGATTTTGGAAATGCTGTGTTCTGGTATCACAAGCAACCAACAGGAAAATTAGCATTGTAAAATGGCAACCTAATTTAGATAAGCACTATGTGAATCCATCTAATTTGTATACAGAGTCATTATATGGTCACAACTGAGTGACTCAAGCCTCTTTCTTTTATTTTTTTTTTTCTCTCCCCCTCCCTAAATAACAGTGCTCTGGGAGTACCCGTGGTTAGCTCTGCACTGCTGTGAGCTGACAGTTCTCTGGCAGGCAGTGATGGCAGAACATGACTGTTCCTAGCTGGGACTGGCAGTCGGGGAGGGGGCAGCAGCCCTGCCCTGCACCCAGCACCCCCAGCCCCGCTCCCCATTCCGAGGGTACTGGATGCCTCCCTGTGCTTGGAAACTTCAGCCATCCCCCAAACTCCCCTCTGCATGGCTCCCCGAGCTGCTTCCCAGGTTGTTCTGGGGTTCTCTGGAGCTGCTGAGGAGCAACTCAAAATGTTTGGCATCCCCTCTCCCCCAACACAATACCTGTGCCTGACTCGCTATCACACCTTTGGGCACAGGGCAGCTGCCACAGGTGCCACACAATACCCTTGCAGCCAGGTTTGCAGCCAGTAGGTTCCCCCCATCACTCCCCAGTACCCTCCTCACTGGGGATGCTGGGCTGGCACTCAGCACTCACCACACTCAGGAATAGGCGTGTGGAGCTGCTTTATTCACAGGCTTTGTTTTCCCGAGGACTTTTTCATAGCCAGAAATGCCAGAAGATTTTAACATCCATGCTGACAGCTTGGAAATCACCATGTTTAATAACAGAAAGCTGAAGGGAAACTAGATAAACAGAAATGCTTTCCACTTGCATGCTGTCCTGGTCCATCTACATTATTCCAGACATGCAGGAGATTTGTATCTACCTAGGTGCTTACACCGATTCCATCACCATGGTACCCAAGCAGCTCGCAGGTCTTTAAAAATAGAACTAATAGCATTTTTTCTTTATTTTTTTACCTTTTAAGCTTTCAAGAGAAATGCTCAAATCCTTTATAGCTTTATTTTATTTATTCATTTGTTTGTGGAAGAGGTTGAGTGAAGCACAGAGCTTCCCCTTCATGCCAAAACACCCCCACAAAAAGGAAAAAAAAAAAAAGAAAAAAAAGAATTGTGTAGTGGTACAAGTCCCAGTGCCTGTGAGTGCTTGTACATCCCTGGGCATTCATCTCCCAGCCTGATCCCAGCTCCACTGGAAGCCCTGACTGCTGCACCTCACCCCGGGTGGGATGGGAAAGTGAGGAGAGAAAGAACAAGCACTGCATAATTAAGAACAATCCTATACAGAGCTTGAATTTCTTAGTGCAGAGATCCAGACTGAGGGAAACAGCCACTGCAACCATGGTGCTGTATTTTTTGGATCACCTGCCAGCCCAGGGCAGGCATCGGACATGGCGCCCCCAGGGACAGGGAAGGGAGCTTCCTGCTGCTCCCAGGAGCCACACCACAGGGAATCAGTAAATCCATGGGACACTAAAGCAAGGTGCCTGGCACAGCAAGGCAGGTCACCCAAGAGACAAATGGCCTGCGGATCCCTTCCTTCCTGCTCTACCTTCTGTTTTTTCCCAGGTTGAAGGAACAGATCGGGGTGTTATCTGTATTGGCTCTTTCATCACCTCTCAGCAATTTCTTCTTCTTAATAAGATGGCAAGAGGCCTGCAGATCTCTTGATGAATTTTTCTTCATCCCTACAGCCTCCTGAAGCCATCCCAGACACAAGCCCAGCCGTCAGGGACGTGGATGTGACAGACAGGACCCGTGCCAAGGACACTCATGGAGCAGCACTCTGCCTGCCTGCAGGAACATGGCATGGGTACTTCAGGGCTCTGTCTTAGGAGATGAGACACCACTGCATGGGTTCCTCAAGAGGGGGTCCAGGACCAGTTGAACCTCCCAATAGGTTCTGGGTACAACACTCCACTCTTCCCCAGCAGTGTGTTCCCTAGCCCTGCACTCCAGAGCTCCTCACCTCCATGCACATCACAAAACACTGAAAGAAGGCAACAGAGCACTGAGTGATGCAGTGAGGGATGACTCTGTCCCTTTTCTGTTGTCTCCTGACAGAAGGAAGCCACAATGTTCATTTTACAGCTCTCAATGAGAAGAAAAAAAAGTACAGCAAAACCCATTAAAAGGCAGGCAGGAAAATGTCAGTTCTTTCATTGGTCCCTTCTAGGACTATGGCAATTAGAGAGGGAAAAGGGATCTTTCAGACCACCTATTCTGTATCTAGGCCAATGCAGAGGAGTATTCCCCGCAGATTCCCAGCCGCCCTCTCCTGCTTACTGCGGAATAATTACAGTGAACAACGTGACTTCAGTGTTTTCCCAGAAGCAAACTTCCACATCCTTCTCATATCCAAAAACTTGCATGGCTCCCGTGGCCAACCTCACCTGGCAACTCTCATTCCAGCAACGCTGTGGCTCCAGCTTGTGCCACCAGAAACATTTTGCATCTCGGACTTGTGACCACGTTCAACGCAGAAGTTCACCTCTGAGATTTATTCTGTCCCATTTCACCGCCACAATAGAGAAGGGAGAGATACTAATTAGCTCAGTGCTGTTGCAAGAATGCATGAATATTAATGCAACCATCCAAATTAATTTCACCAATTACTACCGTTACAGCAGCTCTATTACAATTCATAACTCGAGGATTGATATGAAGATCACTCCTACTAAGAGAGCAAGAACAACAAGTAGAGCTCTATCATGCCTCAGATGACACTAACAAGGTTTGAAACTTTTTCCCCCTATATAAGGTAATAATAAAAATCTGTAAATATTTTAAGGATAAAAGAAGTCTTCACCATTCACTAGGAAAAAAAATCCCATCCCATTTTCAGAGATGCTTTTATAGCCATTAATCAGAATGGTGGGATCTATCACCTGATATCTTAGTCCAACTTAAACAGCCAGGGTTATTGCCTTTCTGCTGATGTCCATTAGTTAGGCTGGTTCTTTACCCGAAACATTAATGCAGGCTGCTTTTCTGTTACAAAATATACACGGGGCTTCCTGCACCATGGGAAGTTTGTCATCTCCTGTTCCTAAATTCTCAGGCACGGAGCATTGAACACTGAGAAAGGCAGAAAGACCCATTAAACCAATGAACTGATTCCTGATTTGGGATATTCATTCTCCCTTTAGATTTCACATTGATACTCCCCTTTAAAGAGTTTGATCTCAGACAGACATCAGTATATGAAACGGCTGATTGATTATACAACATGTTAAGGCTTAAGTGCACTTTTATTATGCACATAGCATGACATTTTTGTATCTATTTCCTTTCATAATCGTTTTTTTCCCCTCTCTGCAAACACTGCCAATACTTGGAAGTTATAAAGCTAAAGCTACTGAAATTACAAAGGAATTAAACCATTTCATGGGGAAAAGAATCATGGCATACATTTAAATTGCATTACCAAGTTATACTGATTCAGAACAGTGGTGAATTATCACTCCTATTTCTGAACTGAAGACGACCATTGCTTTACAACTGTCCCTCCTGATTTAAATAACTGTGATTTATGAGATTCACAGCACTATGAGACATCAAGTAGCTGACCTACAAATCAGAGCATCAAAAAATGTACCTCTCAACAAGGAAAACAACCTTCTGTGAAGGCACCATGGGCTGCAGAGGCGAGTCTCCAGCTCTGACTGACCACACACCGTGACTCAAAGCCCACCTCACTCCCAGTAACCAGTGGCACCCCAGCCCCCTGGGAGCCTGGCCACGAGCAAAGCCCTGTGCACATCCCCAAAGCCCGAGGGGCTCTGGAGCCCAGGCAGTTGCTGCAGTGCCCACATCCCTGCTGGCACAACCCCCCAAGCCTACTGCCCGTCCTGACTGCAAACCTTCACGCTGCCCCATGCCCTGGGCCATGCACCCATGCCAGCATTCATCTTTCTTATTCATTTCCAGGGGGAGATAGGGAGCAGTGGACAGGACAAGGCAACACCACTTTCCAGTAGATGAGAATCCATTTAATAAAAAACAGCATTAAGACAGACATCACGGGGTCCTAAACAAATAAATCTGATCTTGATACTGTCAACTTTTTTAGCACAATAGACTTGACTAAATATCAAGCCTATGTATCTAAAGTTGTGCCAGGTGCTTAACAAAGATCTTTTATATTTCAGAGAAAGGGCAACTCAATTTAATATATAGCAATGCAAAACATAGGGTCTAAGCACAAATTTCCTTTCCTGTTGCTTGTGATGCATAAAAGTAGGGAAAAATGAGACAAAGAAAAAACCCCACTGGTAATGATTAATCGCAGAGGAAGCTGCTTTAAACATCACACAGCTCAGGCTGTTATGGACCAGATGCAAGACTCCCCGAAATTATACAGTATTTTATATCCCCTAATGGTGTGTGATTTCAGAAGAAAACAGCTTCTCTGCAAACAGCATAGAAACATGCAAGAGCCTTTGAGAGGTTTTTTTTCTCTGCTTCCACCTGCTGGTCAGACCATAATAATTTTCGATCAAGAAGAACACTGCAGATGGAGTTAAAACCACTCCTGAACCGATCACGGCCGGGTGGCCAAAGCCCAGCTGCTGCACAGCAGCTTTGCTGACATTCCTTTGGCGGCACGACGGGATATGGAGCTGCTCCTTACTCTGTAAATGCAGCCACAATACTCTGGTGGTGATTGTCTGAATCACAATACATTTATTCCCTTTCTGGTATGGACAAATTCATGTGCAAATACTGGACACAGTACTATACACCATATAAAAAGAAAGTAAAAATGAAAAGGTGGTCTCTATAGTAGCACCATGATTTTTATGGCAATGCCAATAGGAATTTAGCAAATAATAATTATTTGGGTGAAAAACAGTCAATATATTTCAGAAGTAGTTTTTTCCAGAAGTGACGCTCACTGAAAATTGGAATAGCTGCATGAAAACTGTTCCTAGGGATAATTGCTATTAATGACTTTCATCCAGATGAATATCGAATTAGAGCCAGATTCTGTTGTGATGTGCACTCCAGTACCTAATTCAGGATTTTAATGTAAATCTGCTGCATTTGCTAAAAATCAGATTTATCTATCACAGTAACAATCATCTTAACCATTTCTATGAAGTATTCGTCTGCTCTTGGATAATCACCCCTGTGGATGCTGCCCAAAACATATGTATGGAAGCAATGCTGATGAGATGAGACCATCTCGTTCATCTCAAATAATTGCAAACCTCAGAGTACCCAGTCCAACTTCGAATGGCATTTACTCTATCACATGGAACTTTGATAAACATGAAGTATATCCTAAAATACATCTGAAATTTGGTATTTGAGAAGAACCCAAAGGTATTTGAAGAGGAAACCTCTGTAACATTGAAAACTAATTAAAAAAATCCAAGAAACAGAGACCTAGGCACAACCACAGCTCTCTGCTGGGGCAGTGGCCTGGTGGCCACATGGTCACTTCTTGACTCTCCTCTGCCCAGCAGAGAAAAGTTGAAAGTCGCTCAGAGTCCGAATATCCTTTCACTTGCTGAAACACATCCTATAGGTGGTCACCAGCCCATGCTAAGGTCCATTATAAGACTGAATAGCTAACATTTCCATGTAGACCTCAGCCCTTCCCGCCCCAGTGGTTGCTCAGAGGGCAGATCCATCCTCAAGCTCTCCTGTCCAACACAGACTCCAAACTGACCAGGTTCAGGACTATCACCTGAACATTCCACCATGAGAGCTGCTGGTGGCCAGGGCAGAAACCCCTCTCCCGTGCACAGAGGAAGGAGACCTGTCCCAGCTGGCCCTGGCAAGGCTCCCTCCAGCACTGTGGGTGTTCAGCTCTGCCTCGAGACAATTGTCAGAGAAAAAACACTGACAATGCCTTGACACCAAGCGACTGCCTTCACTGAGAGTTATGAGCTGTCTGTACAGGTTCTTTGCCAAATGTGTTTCTGCACAAGATTGGAAAGCATCAAAACCAAGTAAGTGATGGGCTTCAGCTATTCACGGGGGCCTTTCGCATTCCCTGCATTAATAATTTAATGAAATTGTGGCATGCCACATACAAATAGAGCCAAAAAGGAGCAAAAAATATACTGCAAAGGGTTATTTCAAAACAAAGTAAGTGTGGTAATGTGAAAGGACCACTTCAGAATGAGCCCTGTTCTACCCTTCAAGCAGCAGCTTTTATTTGCTTCCTGCTTTTATTTTTCTTTTCTAAAACAAAGTGCCTCTCACAAGCACTGTTTCTGTCACCCTGAATACAAAGGACATCCGTTCCAGCAGAAATGCTATTATGCAGAAACATTGTAGGAGGCAACGTCAGTGGTAGCCAAGGATAAGGATGAGATAGAGCTGGAGTTTCTCTCTTTTTGGTGAATGCAACCAAGACTCCCAAGAAGCTGCTATTTATAACACAGTACCATCAGCTGGGCTCATCCCAGGGGGCACTCACAGCCCCAGCTATGATGGGCGTTCACAGGTTAGATTCACAACAGCCAACAAACAACAAGGATGGTCTTTCACAGAAACTGTGATTTTCTTGTCATCCAACGAGACAGAATCATTTGCATCTTCTCATAAGGAATTAGATCCAAACACCAGTTTTCAAACAGAAATTGCCAGCCCAGTGGCTGGAGCACCAGGTGAAGTACTGGAGAGATGCTCAAGTCTCCAAACCCTTGAATTTGGAACAAGCAGGGAGGAGCAGTTTGTGGTACATGAAGGGGAGAGGACAAGGAGGAGACCTTCCCAGGCCAGGGCCATGGCTGAGGCAGAGAAATGAATTTGTTTCTCACTCTTCTTCAAAGCTGCAGCAGTACTAATAGGGTAAAAGAGAACAAAAGTGTTCAACAACAGTAAACCAGCCATATTTAGATGAAAAACAGTACTGAAAATGTTCCAACCTGCTTTATAGCTAACTGTATCCTTTGTCAGGGCTCCTTTTATTGTTCCTCTTTCCCACTAAGAGCCAGGTCTTTGGTTTCTTCCCCTCAAGGCCTGTTAAGTTTTTCTTTTTGTGGCTCTATCTTTAAAGATGCTGCCTATATTTCCAAACCTTTCATATTTCTCCATTACATAGCCCTGCTCCATCTGGCACTTGCAACACCTTCCAATTTAGATTCACCTGGAATGAATCCAGCAACAGCTTCAGAAATACTGAAACAGATGCTTCAGACAATGTTTCTTCCACCTTTTGCACCGATGGAGAAGAAGGGAGCTGTCAGACCTTCCTGCCCTGTGTCCTATGCACAGCATCGCTTCAGATTCCAGGGTCCGTAGCATTCACCAGGACTGCAGGAGGAAGGAGCACTTCACTGCCAGGCTGTTGTGCCTATTTGGGTGGCTCTGGGCACAGGCACCAAGTGAGCCCTGCAGGTCCTGGGCAGTTCCTGGTCTCCTCCACGTGTTCAGGAATCCTAGCTCCAAATCCACATCATGTGCAAACAAATTCACAGAATAGTTTGGGTTGGAAGGGACCTTGAAGATCATCTAGTGCCATCCCCTCTCAAATTATCCACCACTGCCACCTCCCTCTGCCAGGTGCCTGTAGCTATATCATCTTCTTTGCCATGCCCATTGCCAAGCGGCCCAAGTGCCATCAGGCAGGTGGGTCCCCTATTCCTGAGAGAGCTCCCGGTGCTGCAGCCAGGGCTGGGGACAGCAGCAAGCAGCCAGCAGGGCAGGAGGGTGTCCCAGGCACCCTTCTTCATTTTCAAATATCCCTGGAGTGCAGCAGGTGAGAGGCAGTGGCTTCTTCCCTTCCCACCACCCCCCTTCCCCGAGCCCCATGCCCAGAGCCATGGGCAGGAGGAGCAGCTTGGGGCAGCTCCAGCGTGTGGGGCAGCCTCTGCAGATGCTCAGCCCGAACCCTGCAGCACGCTGGTACCTTCAGTTTGTTTCTACAGCCTCAGCAGCACCTAACTGCCTCCAGTCCTGTCCTGACTGTTCCCAGCAAAGCTGCTCTAACTCCTGAGGTGCTCTTGGATTTACAGATCTTGAACCACCTCTGAAGCTGCTGGAACTACCATGAATATTTAATTATCAGAGGCATCAGTCACACAGACTTCCAGCTCCACGTTCACACTCAGTACATACCCCACAGATTTATTTAAGTGACTCCATTTCCTCCTTTGTTTTCTTTTCATCTTTGTGATTATTGCCTATCATTCAGTAGGAAGTTACATCTGTAATTCAAAACAGAGCTTCAAGCCTGGCTCCTGTTTATAATCACAGAATCACACAGAATGAGGGCGTAGTGCAGCACTGATCTAGCTTCTTGTATGCTGTAATAAAGATAAATCAAACTCATAATCCTTCCCATTTCTACATGCAACCCATCCCCAAATAGGCAACCTTAGTCTAAGATTTCTCAAGTGTTGCTGGTTTTTCAAGTATGCATACAAACTATCCCCACTACAGCTTGAACACAAGCTGACCTTGACCTGTAACTGGTTTCTGGTGCACCTCAGATGCTGAAGAGGATGGAATTCTCCCCCTCCCCACAGAGCACCTCAGGAGTGGGGCTGCTGCAACTCAGAGTGCCCTGGTGCCCGTCAGGACATCCAGGATTTGCAAGGGCCCGGCTGGGTGAGATCACACAGACACCTGGAACCCCTGCAAGTTTCTCCATAAATATCCCACGCCAGGAGGACTTTCCCAGCAAGCAGCGCCCGCCGGGAGCTCTGCGAGCAGACACACCACTGAGAACATGAAATGTCTGTGACTGCCTTCTCGTCAAATAAGAGAGAGGCTTGAATTGCTGAAACTATTCATGAGCATTGGCTCTTTTTGGAAAGGATCACAAAGAAAGCTAAGGCATAACATAAGCAGGAAAATGACCAGTAGCCAAAACCCCTGGGAAGGTTCCCTCCTCCTGCAGGCAGCCCTGCACCCCATGGCCTCACTGCTGGCATGGATACAGGGGATGCTCTGGAGCACCAGGAAGTCAAACACCCACCCTGACCTGAAAAATCACCCTCACACCTGATCACAAACCAGCAGCAGCCCCTGGAGTAATTCCCATTAAGTAAAGGATTATTTATCATGGATTTTCAGTGGCCACAGGACCCTGGAGCGTTGTTAGCTCTGGGGGCTGTGCCACCCCCGTCCCTGCTGGGCTGGGGGGCTGATGCTGGCACCAATCCCTCATCCTCAGAAGAGCTTGGTGACAACTGACAAGTGGCACTGGGCAGATGCCAGCCCTGCTCCTGATCCCAACTCACTCAGCAGGGAGGTTGGGAGCTGGGCAGAGCCAAACCTGTCCAAGAACACTTGGGAAATTTATTCCATCTCTCATAGAGTCTTACCAGAACCATCAATTTGCCATCTTCACCAGTCACTAACACGGGTTTGTTCAGCAAAGTGAAATATGGCCCTGTAACACCCCCTGGCTTGCAGGGCATCCAGAGGGAGGCACAGCTCATCTGTCTCGCAGCACTGCCAGGGGAGCACCAGGATGGAAAACCACGTCCCTTACCCGAGCAACAGCCCCGTGCCCGAAGGCACACTGATGCCTATCGTACAAAACCAGAGCTGATTGTGCAAGATGTGTGAACGAGGCATTGTTCATTTAAAAGCTGAATTAAGCTTTGAGAAGAGAAAAATTGTGAAAGGTAAATACCCTCCTTCACAAGACTTCTATCGGGAAATGCCTTGCACGTAATTAAACGATACGGTTAATAAAAACCAAGTATCAAAGGGAAGGGAAAATAAAGGTTTGAAGGCAAGGAAAAAGATGTTTTCAGATCTGATTTCAAAATTATGTTGCATAATTGAGAAAGCAAATCTAACAATATTATTGTATTCTATGATTAGGAGAAAAAGAGAGCAATTTACTTATCACTAAACTGCATTTCTTAAACAAAAAAAGCACTTAAAACTAAATACATGGTTGATACAAAGACCATGAAAGCTGGATTAATTCACAACCAACCAGACTGAAGGAGGTTTTAGCCTGGTTCACACCGTGGTGGGAATGCTCAAACACACAAGTTTTAAGATACATCAGAATAAGAAGAGGGTTTTGATATATATTTAATTGCAAAACTCAAAGAAAACCCAAAAGCAACCTGAAGTGAATAAGTGAGATGAGAGACGCAGCTAGGAGAGCTCAGAAACACGAAGAATTGCACATTTCCCCCCAGCTGAGCCTTTCAGCCAACACTTCAAACAAGGAACACAAATCTAGACATGGCAGGAGCTGCTCAGCACTCTGCCAGCCCAGCCGAGGTGTGCAGCCTAAAAAATTCCATGCCTTCACAAGTGGGAGAAGGGGATTATGTATTATCATGGGTGGTTTGAAAGCAGAGCAAGATGAAGACCAAAAGAAAAAAGAAAAAAAAAAAAAGAAGAAAATGGAGAAGGGGAGCAAAGCCTGCAGAAGGTAATGCTTTGCCCAGGTCTAATTGTAGGAAGTGTGAAAATTTATGCTACCTCACTTTTCACATCCAACAGACAGGCAGTCTCTAGCAGCTACAGTCAGTGGTAGATTAAGCAGTAAAACTGCTAAAAAAAGAATATGTGCTGCAGACTTCTGGCACCGGTGAATGAACTGGATGGATTCACAAACCTGGGAGGCCTCTCTCATTGACTTTTCCCTAAAAATTGTAGCAATGTTAGTTTTCTCTTATTTTTTTAATCTATAACTCAGAAATGGAGTAATGTTTTTCCTCCAACAGCCAAACTTGAGTCAAGTCATCTCTATCTGCATTGAACCTCCTAGAAAGCCCCTGTATGGCTGAGCCCCAGCTCTTCACAAACAACACCTTATTCCTCCACCGTCTGCAGGAGGAGATGTGAGAGGTGCTGCAGCTGAAGAGCTGGCGAGGTCCATGGAAAACTGGGAGAAGTTCTGCCTGGTCTGTCTTAGCCCAGGGCAGAGGTGCCAGCAGTGGCACACAGCCCCACAGCCAGGGCTGTGCAGGTTACTGACCCCTGCCAGATCGCTTCTTAAATCAAGCTGCTCACCCCTTTGATCTGCAGGGTTTGAGGGTTTGATCAAGTGCATAGGAGCTGTTTGACCAGTCAGTGTTGGGTTGAAGTCAGCCCACTTCTGATGGAGCCTCAAGCAGATCCTGGACCACTGACTGCTTCTGCACTGGAGACCATCCCAGCTCCCTGACGTGAGATACCCCTCGACCGAGCAAGGTCAGGGCCAAAATAGGAGATTGGTATTAAAAGATGGGCACAATCCTGTGTCTTGTCCTTTAGCACATTATACCAAAGTTGTTGGGTTTTTTAATCACCTTGAGAGACACCCTGTGTATACAGCAATTACCCATGCACGGACTTGCCCTCGAGCACTGCCCCTTGCAAGGTTCCCATCATTGTGGCATCACTGCATCACACTCCTCTCCATGCATACATCCCCTGTTTCTACACACTGGGTGGGAAATGGAGAGCCAAAGCACAGGCACAACGAGCCACTTGCCACAAGAACCGGGAACTACAGCTGCTCCTGCTCCATGTTTCACTTCACCTCCCCATCCTAGGGGCAGTTGGTCTCTAGACTGACTCCAAGCCCTGGCTCTCCTTTGCTTCTCCTCCAATGTTAAGTGGAGGTCAGTGTCATCCCTCCCAGCCCAGCCCTGGTTCTCCAAAGGCACTGCTGGTGGAAATACAGCCCCAGAGGTGCAAAGAGCTGAGTGCAGCTACTTTGAACCAGGGCCCAGCCTGGCTGAAGACTCCTCTTAACTGATCCAACTGTTTTCAAACCCAAAGCAAGGCGCTGGGCTACCTCCTGCCAAGGGGCTGCCCACTAATGACAACTGGCACTGGGGGGGGGTGGGGGTGTTCCAACAGCACGTGTGGCTCAGCACACACTTAGGAAAAGAAAACGGAAACCAAGAAAGAACAAGAACCCATTTAGAAAGAGGGTCCCACACTGGGTTTTCAAGGCATGGAAGGTGTAATGTCATTTCTAAGGGCAGGAAGACAGGGCTGCAGGTGGTGCCAGGTGAATACAACAAGCAGCCCCCCTCGGTGCCCAGGAGAGCAGAGCAACTGCACTGGGTCCTGCACGGGCTGTGCTCCCCAAAGGGGACACGGTGAGAACACCTTGGCACAGAGTGTGACCGAAGTCTTGGCTATCTGCTCACTGACTCAGAACAAACCCACCCCAATCTCCATCGGAGGATAAATCATGTCACAGTTGAGAACAGATGCTTGTCTGTACGGTGACAAACACTATAAATACACCATGGCTGCACGTTACATAAACACACGCACTGGGAGCATCGTGCACTGCAAGACACAGCCCAGCCTGAGGCCACACACACAAGATATGGGATTGATGGCTCCAAGGGCTCAGAGGCAGCACCCAGCTCAGGGGGCACTGCAGCATCGCCTCCACCCCGGCCCTTTGAGCACCCTGCCTTGATGGGGGCCACCAGCACAGCAGTGTTCTGTGCTCCCTCCTTTCATTTACCCCGGGGTAGGCAGGGATTGGGTGGTCAGCTGTGATTCTCTGGAAGCTCTCAGGCCTTAGGAAGGGGGGACTTGCTCATCTGGTTTGTTTTGCAAAGGAAAAGCTGAAACATTGGGATCTTTGCTTGACTAACCCTGTACTTTACAGTAAAAATTTAGCTACGTCAATTCATGTAGGCTTTTTGTTTGTTTTGCTAATGAAGCTTTTCCTCTGAAACTTAGACAATAATTGTGCTGCTGAACATTTCTCACTTACAGCTCCTTACCAAAGGAATTCATTAGACTATTTTCTAACAACAAAAAATAGTTCTGAACAAACTCACCCAAACCCAAACCAAGCAGGATCAAAGAACAGGAACTCTCACGTGAGAGCAAGCAACAAAGGGGGAAAGAAATAACAGATTTGGAGGGATCATCATCCCTGCCAGCCTCGACCCTTGTGCCCTTTTGCTGCTGCAGCACCACACACACTGTCAGGCTGGCACCGGGAGCTCGGTGAAGGAGAAGGAGCTGCTCCCACACGATGGAGATGGGCAGCACTGGGAGGAGACAGCTACAGAAGGTGCACACATTTACATAGATTTTCCTGGAAAGTCAGGATCTCCAATTCCAAAGAGAAGCAGCATAACCTGTCCTCCCGAGAACTACGTAACACCAAGGGAGAGAGCACTGCTGGGATCAGAGCATGTCTCCTAATGCAAGCTGCCTCTGCTCTGTCCTTCCTCACCCCCAAAACAATTGTATTTGAGCTGGGGGGCGAACACCGAGATGAAATCTTTGTTTAAGAGAGAAACAACGTTATCTTCCCTTCAGGGAATACATATTAAAATTTAATTCTCATCAATATCTTTTACAGCTTACAGAGTTAATTAGATTGAATCCATTTAGTTTTCGAATGATTAACTAAAGTTTTTCATTGATTTCCAGATTATAGGTTGATATATCACAGCAAAGCTCCTTCCTTTTTTATTGGCCCCTTGAATCCTTTTTAAAAATATTATTCAGTCACAAATCAATATCTGCCCTTGCAAAGGAAAAAAAGATATGAAAGGGTTCCTAACTGCAAGTTTTAAACCTGTGGGTTAATCTTACTCAAAGCACTCAGAAAACGTTCTGATAGTATCCAAGAAGGAGGAAGAGATGAGCTGCCTCTCCCGAGCCCCTGCAGGCTGTCAGCTCAACAAGGACCCTGGGAGAGGGAACGGGATGCAGAGAAGCAGAGAGAGCACTGCACATGTCAGCAGCATCTCAGCAGAATGAATACCCACAGCTACAGCCATGGAAACAGGACACTTCCATTCCAAAACCTGTGACCAAAGCATCTCTTTAGTTTGCACTCTCTCCGGATTTCACTTCCCACAATAACTTTTCTCCAGGATAAGAAAGGTGATGGATAGCCACGAGCCTTTTCCATTTACAAAGCAGAACGTACCTACAATTTTTGGTCACTGGTTTTTGTACCCATTTTGATGATATTCTTGTATGGTTTTCAAATAAGATTGGATTACTTTAGAAAGGCGTGACATTTTCCACAGAAAGTGGAAAATATCTCAAACATGATAATTCTGTTGTAAAGAATGCATTTTAAAAAATCCTTCCTCAACAAGTACATCTTTCTCCAAAAGCTTTAACCAGCTCAACAGCTGATGAGTCATCACGACTTGAAGATGTTCAAGAATGACTAATTTAAATTTTAAAAGTAAGAATATGAGGGTTACATACTCTGAGCTGCAGGCCACATTCATCCCCAACGAGATCCCTTGGAGTGAAATCAGAGAAGCCCTTGTGCCAGCCGTGGGGCCGCAGGTATTTTTCCTCGCTGCGGGGAAGGTCCCTGGGCTGTACCTCTCCTCCAGAGCACTCACCCACGCGCTCTTTAATCCTGCTGCAACACGTGGCAATCGATAAGCAGATTGCTGGGAAAATTATAGCATTTTGCATTGGTGCTTTTATGGATTAATCCACGAGGAGAGGCAGTGCTGCCAGCATTGGCGGCTGAGCAGCAGCTTAGCGGAGGACCAGCCCCCTTCAACAAGTGGTAAGCACATCCCACGGTCCGTGGGCGATGTGGGGAGCCTGGGGGCACAAGGAGGAGGTGAAGACGTGATGATGGGGTTAGCACATAAAACTCTGTCAGTTAAGAACCACACATTTTTCTCCATCATTACGGAAGAAGTTAGTTAATAAAGCCAGCAGATCTGTTATCAGATTCGGTTCCCGTCACTTCGGCTGTGTTCAGGGTGCAGGGAATAAATAAATAGCTAATTTTTTAGGCACTTAGTTCCCATACCTGGCAGTGTCTGCCTAGCGAGTCCAAGAAGATTGAAATATATGAACCTGTGGAAGAGCTTTTTTAATACTCCCAGAGCTGAGCTCAGGAGATCTGCTCCTCCCGGGGTGACAGATTCATCATAGGCACCAAAATGCAATTTAAATACTTTCATGGCAGAGAAGTTATACAGCATGAAACTTGAGCATTTCTGATCTACCCCTTCTTAATCACATTTTTATAGCTGTGAAGAAAGAACATTTGCATGGTTATTTTAAATCTGAGAGAAGCCATTGGCGTAACTGAGGATCTGCATTAGAGCAGGACAGCTTTGCTGGAGCCTCATGGGCCCCTTCCTCCCTCCAGCAGGGTCCTGTCCCCTTGCCCATCTCCTACAAAATCACTTTCTTCCAGCTGCTTTATATTACTTTTAATAACAACTGCCTCCAACATTGGTTACAGTAATGTAAGGCTGGCTGGAATTGCCTAACACCATAGGAAGGCATCAGCAGTGAGTGACCTGATTAATGAAAAACTAGATATAAATATACATTTTGAGTTTAAATTAAAAAAACTCTCACCCGTTACCAGCAGTACTTATTTATGGTTTCAGCATGTTGTTCCCTGGAACTTGCCACAATATGGAATCTCATCACCTTCTGCAACAGTACCAGGACTAAGCTGACCATCACTGCCTTATCCAGCTTTTACACCTCTTGCTCCCATGGGAAATGGTGCTTGTGCCTCCCTTTGCCAGCCTGGGTGCCCAGTGCACCTGAATGAAGGGGTTATCATAACACAGCCTATGCTGCATGGACAGATATCCTAAACCAGAGCAACTCCAATGCTTGTCAGGCTGCCCCTTGCTGCCGTGGAAGGTCCTGTTTATTCACCCACATCTGTCCCTTTGGAGATGAACTCATCTCCATGGTTTTTGTCTGGTTCCCCCACGTATTACATTTTCCTGTTGATGCTGACACTCAGCAGCTCAGCTGCACCTACCATGTTGTGATCTTGCCCATTTACTGTTTGCAGTTAATTATTATTTTTTCCACATTCTCCATGAATTTTTGCAGGTTTTACATACCGCTTTTAAGTGCCTGCTCTTATTTAAACAAGCCTAAAATTGTCTGTCTTGCTTTTCCCTCAACTGTATGCCAATGAGCCCTTTTTCTCCCCATGGTAACTGCCCGTTTCATCTTTTCCCTTACCCTAGTGCCTTTGCTTTGCTGGTTTCATCCAACTTCAGAGCCCTTCATCACTCCTGTTCACACTCTGTGTAATACATTTAATCTCCCATTTTACTTTCATTGCCTTCTCACACACACACATATACTTTGATCAGAAGTTTCTTCTGACTGATTCTGTTTTGGCAAATGGATGCACTTCAGAGAAAGTGTCTCCAAAAGACCTTTTTTCTCCTACATTTATCTTCCAGGATGGCTTTCTGTCCTGCTTCGCCTCATCAGTGTCAGTGCTCAGAACACTGCCTCTCGCCAGCAGCCACCATTGCCTCCAGCAAACAGATAACTTGTGCATCACATCTGGATTCCTGGTCATGAGCGTAAAAATTCCCAGCTTTACAATTAAAGGGAAAGAAGATTCTCTAGTAAGAAAACAAACTATTTTAATTTCTCAGATTGGGTGAGAAAACATATGTTATGGGGTGAAGGATAGAGGTAAAGCTGGGGTTATGACCTCTCTAGCATAATAATAATAATACACCAGTTGTTGTTATTATTATTAACCTCAGAGTTTTGCTTCACGCAGCAGCCAGGGCTAAAGCCAAGACTTCAGTTCTTCCCTTCCACTTGCCCCTGACCCCCAGGCAGCACTGGGGGGATGTGGCCCTGATTCAGCAGGGTTCATTACCCAGCATAAAGCAGCCCAGGGCAGGGGAGACTGTGATCTTTCTTCCTTACTCCTAGCACCAGCACATAAACCAGGTCAGAATATTCTCAGTAATGAGCTCATTAGGAATTACCAGCCCCTTATTGCACTCTGTAGCTTGCACATAACAAAACGATATAAATAAGAAAATATCTTATTCTCTCTACCTAGAGAAATTCATTCCCATGTAGCAATATTATTATACACTGCAGCTCAGCCCAACTTGGAGAAGAAAAGCTATTACTAACTCACATGATAAGGAAGGTTTTTCTTTACTTGAATCCACTTCAGAAAGAACAGAATCAGAAATGACACTTTTCATCTAAACAGAGTTTTGCCAGAAAATGTACACCTAAAATCCCTATTAAAAACAGTTCACTTAAAATGAAATCATTTTGCTTTCTACTGTACTCCTTGCCCAAGCATTCATTTGTTTAAAAAAATACCAGAGACCAGGCTCTCCTTGCCCTGGGTACCACGGGACACCCCAGCTCACGAGGGCTGTGCTCTCACAATGCTCTGAGCTGGTTCCTTTCACAATTCCTATGGCAGAGGCCCCCATCAACCCCCCCTCCCCCCCAATAATTATCCATGGCAGCTTTCAGACATGCAATGCCATGCATCTAAATACCAGATACAATCTTGCCAAGCCCCTTGAAACAAGCTTTTGAGCTATAAACAGAGCTCCAAGGTCTCATTGAGTGAAGACAAAGCACTGATGGCTCCTGCACTCCAGCTGGGATAGATGCAGGAGAGGGTGCAGCCAAAGGCGACCTTCAATGTTTGTAAATATGGAATATGAATATAGAATATGGAAAAATCAGGAGATACAGCCAAGATGTGTCGCACTGCCCACACTTAACTACAGAAAACATTAGTGTGGGTGCAAGGGCTTGTGTGCAACCATATACAGCTGTACAACAGCTCCATACTAAGGGATGATATAATACACAGCTACCTCAACAGCATCCTTGAGGGGAAAAAAGTTTATAACTTCACCATCTAATAGAGTCTTTGAAACTTCCTACTGAATCATTTCCCTCTGAAGTTTCTACAGCTACTCTTTTACTGTGGTGAATATTTCAAAGCAGACAGTATGCTTTTATTTCAGTTATTCTCTTTTTTTCCCCCCCATGTTTTTCGGGGAATGTCAGTTTTCTACTCAGAATGGCTGATTTTCTCTTTACAGATAAGCATTTAAAGGGATATTATACGGATGCTAGTCTGCAGCAAGCTCGTCACACTCCCTCCAGTGTCTGCTGCTGTCCTACTTTAAGGATCCTCCAGACGATGCTGTGTTACGCAGACTACAGCAAGCACGCAGATGCATAAATGCTCTCCAGAATGTCTGGGTGCCTTTGAATTAAACAAGTGGTAAAACAATGTGAAACAGGCCACACGTTTCAAAATTACCCACAGCAGCTAGGGCAAGAAACCTCAAATTATCTCGTGGATTAAAACCATATCCTGCTTCACGCTGGTTGAACAGATAATGCACCTTATTTATTTAAAAACAACTATGCTAAATAATACCTGCTGAAATTGAGGTTTCGGGATGAAATTAATGCCATTTGCTGTTTGAAGTGGGAGGAAGGGGCGTGTGAAATACCTGCCTGGGCATCCAGCAGAAACATTTAACTTGGAATTCATAAATTATTCCCTGATACCAGTGAGCTCAATAGCAAGCTCTTGTTGAATTCCAGACTAAGCCCTTTAAAAAACCAAACCAAAACTTCAGTGGTATTTAGGTACCAACATCTAAGCCTGCATGCCTGAAAATCCTCTTTTAGCTACCACCTCATCCTGGAGACACATCTGTGGGTTTCCATTGGGAAGTTCCCCGAGCTGTTTGAGCCAGGGAGAATCACAGAAGCCCTTTAAGATCATCAAATCCAACCACTAACTCAGCACTGCCAAGGCCACCACTAAACCATGGCACCACATCTACACAGCTTTTGAATCCCTCCAGGGCTGGTGACTCACAAGTCAGAGGCAGAGCCCTCCGAAGTGCTGGGGCTGTAGTTGGGAGCCTCCAGTCTGGAGGCAGGAGCCTTGCACCCACCCCCAGGCTGGGGGAGCACTCAGCACGCCAGCATCTTCCACGCCTGTGTTAAACTCATGCCACTCACACAAAATAACTGTAGGTGTGCTGGCAAGAGAGAACACTGAACCATGTAAGACGTTAAGACTGGAAAATGCTGTGCTGACCTCGCTGGGGAAATATGAGGTTGTGTTCTCTGCCCACTGATGCATTCTGCAGTCACTGGATGCAAAGAGCAGCCCTGGCTGGGGGCATGCAGGGACCAGGCAGGTGAAGGTGCCTCGTCCTGTCCCGTGGTCCCCACAACCCAGGGAGCCCCACGGGGACCCCAGCCACCTGGGATTCCACCTCGAGTGTGAGCATTAGTTGTGGGACACTGACCTCCCAAATGGCTGAGACCTTTCTTGGAGCTGGTACTGGGAGCAGAGCAGCTCTCAGGCTGAGTGCCCTGATGGACTGCAACCAGAGCATCCTCCCTGCCGAGCCAGAGCCCGGGGACACTGATGAGAGCTTCATACGCTTCAGGCAGTTACAAACCAGATTATTTTTTTCCCATGAAGAAGTTAGAATTCACTGAGTAAAACTATAATCACCATTAGCTTTTTCCATCATTTATAGACTGTAATACCTGCTACCACCACTGGTAACCACAGGCAATGCAGGAACAGATCCCTGTCTCCTGAGAACAACCGGAATCAATATTTCTTCCCTGAGTAGAGCAGCCTCAATGACATAAAACAACTTCATCCTGAGAAGAATGAAGAGTTATCTAGCAGACCTACACACAATATTTAAGTCTCCCTCTCAAGCTCAAGTGTAAAAGCTGAAAGATTTTGCTCCACAGCCATTCTAAAAGTCAAGAACACCAAACGTTCCTAAGAGAGAAGCAATTCAGTAATTCAGTGTATCAGCTTGATGGAGGAAACACAGGGAAAAAAGAAAAAACTATGACTGGTAGCCATAAAATTCTGTAGATCAAATGTCAAAGAGTAATTAAAAAGAAAGGAGGTTTTCTATGGGCCTGAATGTATAATTAGGAAGGGAGCTAACTGTTGCAGTGACACTGCTTAATAATCTCATTGTACAAACTGACAAAAGTTGTGTGCAGGGGAATTATTTTTAAATTATTTAGAATTGGTACTTTGAAAATGAAGTGGGAAATGGGCATTTGTACTATTAAATGCTGCTAATGTACAAGTCTCCTGAACGAAAAAGCTTCTCAATTAAAATACTGGCAATATAGAGCTATTACTTATCAGCCGAAACGCATTTTGTGCTGCCGTTCTCTTCGGGAGCGCAATCGTTCACTGCATTGGGAAATTAACAGCCCAATCCAGGGAAGTGCTGTGCTCCCTCTTCCTCCAAAGCAAACTCCCAGAGCTTCACTGGGCTTGGTGAAACACTCCCAGCACTGCCTCTGCCCCACCCATAGCATCTGAGAGAATGAATGGTGGCAAATTGAAGGGGTTTGTTATTTTTATAACGTGCGGTTTTCAGAATAGGAATGAAGTGCAACAGTGGCCCTCAGCACCCAGCCAGAAAGGCTTTTCCTGCCAGCGAGTGCACAAGGCAACTGCATTGCCAGGAACAGTCGCCCTGCTGGCTGCCTGCTCTGCTCACAGGCAGAGAGAGCCTGGCGGTGTGTGCTGCCACTGCCACGTCCCCGAGAGAGCAAATCACTTCAAACACTTCCAACAGCTGCTAGGAGATACAGAAATACAGACAGGGAACGGGACAGGCTTTACTGGGACTAGAGTTAGGGATGTCCAGTGTGGACACACCCATGGGCAAGCAAGGTTCCCTCCACGGTCAGTGGAAGAAATGAGGTGGGTCAGGGCACATCTCATTGAGGAGGAAACACCTGCACTCTACAGGGGCCTGGAGAAACCCACCCACTACAGATGATGGACATTGTCCTTTTAAACTCAGATAGATGAAACAACAGGAGGAATAAGTTCTCATTCTTTCCTGATCCCCAGTGCTAGATGGACCATGACCTTGGCTCGCCCCACCACCCTCAGCGGGAGCCTGGTCCTCAGCCCACTCTAGAAAGATTAAATGGAGAATGACAGAGCTGGACACAAGATGTAGCAAGAGTCTGCCTGATGGTAGTGCTGGGATTTTCACAGACTAAGGGGGGAAAGAGGTACCTCAGCCTAGGCTTCATTTAAATCCACATTTACCTCGGTGCACACAACCTGTCCTCAGATTCTGTTGGCACCAAGCACTGAGGTAGAGCAGCTCTGACTGGGTTTCTTCTCCTTTGGCACCTAAATGTGCATGGCCTGCAAATGCACTCTGTTTTATCGAACGTTGTAGGGCAAAAGGTCAGATGCAGCTCTGGGATGAGTAACCAGGAAAACCTCTGCAAGAGTCAGTGACTGCACCGTGGAGCCCAGTCACTCCAGTTCACACCCAGGGAGGATCAGCTCAGCTCCGTATTTTCTCAGCAGACTGCACACCCGAAATCCAGAACTGAGCCTCACCTCACTGTCAGATCTGCTTCTTCCCCTTGCACTAAATTATAGATGTTAGATGATTCTGAGATAGGAGTGTTAATTATTAATAGGAATTATCTGAATTGATTTTCAATTACAGAATATTATTTTCTATTACACTGCAATAAGACTGCAGGAATTCCATTAAATTCAGAACGAGGATCATCAATTTCCATTAAGACACATGTAAACTAAATACATTATATCTCTGTTGAAGCCAATGATTTCCATTATCCCTTTCCATTAATTTCCATTCATTTGAAGTGACTCCATTTGAAATGGGCTTTAACGACTTGATGGCTTATCAGTATTCTGGGCTCTCCAGTTTGACAGGGACACAGCCTAGCTCCCATCACCTGCTCCTGCAGAGGCACGAGCTGGAAACCTCTACTGAACATTGTGACTGACTGCAGCAGGCACCCAGATCCTCCAGACACTTGTCCAAAGACAACCACCTCTTCTGCCCCGCAGCGAACCCATCTTCCAAAACCTGAGATATTCAAATTGACAAATTTGGTTTATTTCTCCTGATTAAAAAGGAGGGGTGAAAAAATGTCCTTTTTTTCCAAAGCTGATTTGTCTTTCAACCTTTTCTGAGGTTGAGCCAAACCCACCGATACCAGCACCATTCCACTGCTCAAGACACCTCGTAAGTACCCACCAGTAGACACACAAGACATCTCCCTTGTAAAGGACTTGGGCCTTGACAAGGTTTCTGGTAAGTCTTAATCACTCTTCATTAACACTAGAGAAAAATCACGGGCTGGACTGCTTATGGGTGCCAAGCCCCATCGCGACAGGTACACATTCCCACCAGCTTAAATGAAAATACTTTTGGAATAGATCAGCTAAGGAGCACAAGAATATGAAACTGTGGTGGTTTGGGGTTTTTGTCATTTCAATGATGTGCTTTTCAATGTCATGTATGCAGCCTCACTCCTGGCCTGTCCCAGATTAGGGTACAAACACTGGGACTGAACACGGGATGCTCTAGAGCTCACCTCCCCCTGCCTTCCTAGCTCACAAAGGAAAGCATCCTTTCAGCCTTGGAATAACTGATTTTTATTCTACAGCTTGATCACCCTCAAGCTGCAGGTGTGAGGACAAGTCATTTGGGCACACTTGGCCCACAAGAGGTGTGCTGAGCAGGGCTGGCCCAGCACAAGGGACCCCTGATGCTCTGTGACTCCTGCACCCGAGCGCAGCCGGTTCTGTCGGCTCACATCATGCAGCAGACCATGCCAGCATGACCTAGTTATTCCTTGCTGTTCAGGGGTGAGACAAGTTATAAAATAAGGAAAGCTGGGAGTGCAGCACGGAGAATTGAAGGTGCTGGTTGCTCTCAGTAGCCCTAAGACACAGACTGAAGCTGGAGAGGCTGGTGAGAGGAAAAGCACACAGACCTGTGGAGGAGCAGACAAGTTATGGCCACGAACCACTGCTGGTAGCAACCAGGTCACTGCTCCATGGGGCTGCACACCACAGGGTGTGCTCTCACAGCCACTTTGGAGAATGAAGAAAGTTCTGAAGACCTAAAGCTCTAGTGGTCAGTGGTTAAAACACTAGCAAGGCACCTTCATGGCATAAAACCACAGCAAGAACAGCAGGAAAACCCCAGTCAGTCCCCTCCATGGGTGACATTGCCCCCTGAGCCCGTGGCACCCACCCCCCTCCAGCTGATCTTAAGAAACTGCTTGGGCCCCTGTGTTGCCCTGGCCCCATCTCCCACATCCCAGTTCCCTGGGCTCAGCTCCACTCTCCCAGCAGGACGCTTTGCTGTTCCTCACCTGCTGCCCCAGCATTCCTCCTTCACTCCCCCAAGCCCAGCCTTGTGTTGCCTTCTCAGCCCTTCTCTCATCCTGCTTTCACCACGCAATCACAGAGAGACAAATATGCACTGAGAATTTATTTTTTTCCTGGGAAACATGACCTATCGGGTGCATTTCCATATGCCTTTCACATCCGAGGCGCTAACAGATGCTCAGTACAACTCAGTCATTCCCCTACATGGATATTTCCTTCTTTGAGATTAAGACACAGATCATTTTACGCACGAACACTAAAATAGTAATTTATTTCTAAGCTTTGTGCAGTAAAATAAGCGTTGGATTTCAACAGTTTTTTACCACCCTGAAGTGGGGAACGACAGAAGCAGGGTCTGTCTCTAATGAATAGGCCGTATAAACCGTACACAGGTGGTAGAGCAGAAACATCCAGATGGCTGTTGGTTTTTGGTAACATTCATTCTTTTTCCTACTGCTTCTGATACTCACTTTTGAAACGTTGTTTTAGTTTTTAAAGGGCTCTTTCAACATAAAATGAATAGAAGATACAGGCCGGCATTCTAAAGACAAAGTCAATAGGTTAAAGGCCAAATAAAGGAAAATTTCTCCCCCCAAAATTTAGTGTAAGTAATCTCCAGTTCGGCTGCAGAAGGCAGCTTTTCAATAAACAAGCAACATTATTATTCCTGATAAAAATATGATGCTATCTACAGCTCAGCGAGTTCCCTCTGCAATAGATACTCTGAAAACATCAATAAAAGTCACAACTCGTACATCAGGGGATTTACTAGCTAAAAAAATTTCCAACCCAATGAAGTAGAAAGATCACTAGTATTAATTATGTTTGCATCAGAGAAGAAACACAACTAAACTCAGAGACATTTGCTTTCATGCTGTGTTAGGTGCAGCTGGAAGACTATGGAATCGGTGTGCAAGGCACAAAGTCTCCTAAGTGGCCAGCCTTGGCCACCAGAACATTGCTGATTGTGGTCCCAGGTTGGTTGGCTCTAAGCACCCTTTTGACAGTGATTTTGCAAGCCCTGTTCAGTGAAAGCCTCGTGCCAGCCCTGCTCCCGCAGGCTCTCTCATGGCTCGTGTCCCTGCCCTCACCTGCCGTGGGGAAGTGGCAGAGACATTCCCTTGCCTCACCACAAGCTAGGGGAACCATTTCATAATTCTGCTGCCGGTTTCTAGAGCTCTCCATGAGTCCTTCTCTTCATCAAGCCTCAACGTATGACCAACAGGAGAACTTCTGGTGCTGTGTCTGCTGGTGACATGAGCACCAAAGCCACTGTCCTGCCTGCAGAGCCCTCATATTCAGGGTTTTTTCCCCTTCATGAGTCCTTTATAATCTTTTTTCTTCTCCCTGTGTAGGAGGAAGTGTTTTATAATGACTTGGAGCAGATGGATAGGATCTGCGTGTCCTATTCCGAGCTCCACTCCCTGGTATTTGTCTGTGCAGACGGGTAGGAAACAGGCAGATATTATAAGAAACAGAAAGCTTTATGCTGACCTGAATGTTATTCCCATGCTCTCATTACTGCCTCTTTTCTCATCACCCTGTTGTCTCATTGGACAGAGCAGTTCCTTGTATATGCATGTAAATCTCTGATTTAAATACTTTTTACAACTTTTAATAATTACTAATAATTTTAGGCTGTGGTTTGCTGCACTTCAAAGTCTTGAGTTGCACATCCTTTGATTTGACGTTGCTTGGCATGATCATAGCAAGGGTGGAAGGAGGAGAAAACCAGAGGGAACAGAGACGCTCTGAAACTGGGCACTGGAGGGAAGAGAAGGAGATGGGAAAGTTAAATTGAGAAGTACCTTGAAGGCAAAAAAACATGTAAAGTTAATATAGGGAATTGGGAAAGGTCATCGAATGGCTTTGAGCAGGGACAGACGGTCGGGTTTGCTGGAGCAAATGTTTTTGGATGTTCAGTTCTTGCTCTGTTAAATCTGGCAGATGATTCATGAACAAAAGCTGAGGGGGCAGCGGAAGGCAAAAGATTGAATGCACATGGAGAGGTCAGAGCTGAACACAGAGAGTCAAGACTCTTCCCCCAGGAGAAGTTACTAACACTTAAACTTAATTAAATTGCAATGATATCAAGAAGAAATAACCCAAGAGTGGTGCAAGGCCAAAGCTTTAGTGACAGGCGCAGGGACTGGAAGGGAAGGAGGAAGACACCAGGAGAGCTGGCCCCAGGAGGAGGATCATCAGTATTAAGTGCAAAACCTGAAAAATTTAAAAGTATGTAGTTGCTAAGAAAAGCTTTTATTCTATGTGTTATTCTAAAATTTTGTTCTAAAACCCCACAGATTGAGAACTCTTCAGAGAGAGCAGGTGCTATGCACAAATGAGAAGATTCACCTACAGATATAAACTCTTGATTCAATTTCACAGAAAGTCATCACATTTCTCTACAATGCATTAAATACAGTCGGTTTTAAAAAAGAAAAAGATCATTTTCTGCTATAAAAATTTAAGTCAAGTCAGGCCTTAATGGTCGCCTAACCTTGAGAAATTGCATCTTTTTTTTGGATGGACTGTAATAACTTCTGAATGACATATCTGATCCACTCAGAAACATCTGGGAATTAAGCAGGCATCAGGAGGCAGAGTCCAATTGATTTGGAGAAAGCCAGGAGAGGAGTAAATGAGCCACATATTACTCCCTTTATCTGGTTAGCAGATTAATTTCCTCCAGCATCTATATAATCATTTATAAATAGTTGATGGCAGCTTTACAAAAAAGAGAGAGAAAAAAAGAAATCAGTTTCAATTGACATCTCAAATGCCTTGCTTCCCATGTGGAAAAAATACAATGGGATCAGAAGAAGGGCTGAGAGGGTGAGGGGAGGCAGGCGAGAGGTGCAGGGCTGGGGGCACAGGATGGTGGCATGCAGGCTGTTTTGGGGGAACCAGGCTCACTGGGACATACAGGGGCATCTCCCTGGGAAATCCATGAGCTTTGCCCCCAGGTTGCAACATAGTGACCCCGAGCCAACTATGTTACTTTAAAATTGCTATCTGGAAGAACTGCAAGCACATTTTAAAGAACTATATAGTGCCCACTATCTCCGTTTTACTCACAGAATCAGCATTGCCCAGTGGATTCTCACAGTTTGCCTTCCTTTGCGTGGGCACAGTTGTTTTGGGGCACTTTTATTCCCTACCCAAAAGCAGTAACTATGAGATCCTGTTCTTGGCTGTTTGATGTGAATTAACCCTTGAGATAACACAACTGTGTATGTGAAATTAAAGCTATGTGAAACACAAAATGCTTCTCTCTTTTGAGTGGATGAGTGTAAGGAGCCTTCACACTCCTCACTGTCAATAAACGTTCAGTATGCAGCGCTTGTAGCATTTATGTTGATCAAAGATGTTCTTCCATTGAAAGAATATGTCATTCTGAAGGGGCACTAACTTGCAAGAAAATTTACTAAATTACAGCAATATCATAATAGATGCCACAATATCACATAAGTGTGCTGTATTTCACTTTTTGGGATTTCTGGCCATGGCTACACCTTTCCAGAGTATCTTTCCTACCTGCTGCTGATCATTTACCTGCTTATTTACTACTTGCCCATATGAAGCCACCATTTTTGAGCAACCTGAAGCTAATCTTGCTGGATTCTACTGATAAAATTATTTCTCCCAGAACCCAGATGTCTCTTAAATACTAGAATGATCTACTAATGGTTTTATGGGGTTAATTAACTTTCTTTTTAGAGATAATAGAATTTGTGATGAGGAACATCAGCATTATCTTTAGTGCTACCTCTGCAAATGGAGAATACAGGATAATCGGTAC
This sequence comes from Aegotheles bennettii, assembly GCA_013398125.1. Taxonomy (NCBI): domain Eukaryota; kingdom Metazoa; phylum Chordata; class Aves; order Caprimulgiformes; family Aegothelidae; genus Aegotheles; species Aegotheles bennettii. The sequence goes on from VZRW01013326.1 coordinate 1,120,979, forward strand.
TGCCATGTATTGCCTATTATACACAAAATTAAGGCAGGGAATTTACACATTGTGATTACCATTGGTATTTTATTACCTTCAGTTCTTATAATAGATTGGAATTCACACAATAGATGTGCAAAAACCTCGTTTCTGCCTTTTACTAAAACTATATATTCTGCTAGAATGCCCCCATCTTTATTCCTTTAGGATTATTTTTCTTAAAAGGAACCCACATCTCTCCCAAACCTGGTGAAAGCATTTAAATGCTTTCTGCACCACATCCTAACTGGTAAAGGAACATTCATTAGGATACGAAGTGATGCTATATTGATTTAGGAGGTTCAAAAGGCTATGAAGCATCTTAACACCTAAGATAAAACCCTTCCAAGGGGCTGCAGATGTGAGATGTTCACAAGCAAGTTGCATCACAACGAAGAAAACATAGGGGGAAGCTAGGAATGAAGCTGCTTCCCTGGCTAAGGGCAGGTGCATGAGCACCCGTATGTTACTGGTGAGAGCTTAGTGCTGGGAGTTCAGTTTCTGGCATCCCCCTGAAGCCCCATGCCCACAGTCCTCTGCTTCTGTACAAATCCCAGTTTCCTTACAAAAACCATAAGCTTAGTTTTTGCTCAGCAAATCCTGCCAATCCAAACCACCACCAAAATGAAAAAATAAATCGTGGCACTACTCTAATGAGAGACAATCTCCCATTTTACAACAGCCAGAGCAGGTTCATGAAAGAATGAGTCACACAGGCAGAAACTTCAAGTGCTTTCCAGGAAAGAAACCTCAGTGACATGTGCACTCTGCTGGAAAACATCCCCACGCAAAGATGTGCTCAGCCCTTCCCCCCGTGGGAAAGCCGGGGTGGGTGTCCCTGGGATGCTCCAGCACCGGCATCCCTGTGCTCCCCAGCCAGGACCCTGCCCTGAGGGCCCCTTGGGCTCTCCAAGGGCTGTCCCCAGTGCGGGGGGAAGATGTGGGGCTGGTTGTCACGTCCCCCTGGGCTCTGCTCCCCTTGTCATGGCTCTGCCAGTGCTGCCTTTGCCCATGACCCCCCGGGAGAGCAGAGCTGCAGGCGGTGACCGAGGGAAAGCAGCTTCATTTCCACAATGTTCGACTCTTCTCCTGCCAAAGAGCATCCCTTTGTCTACACCAAAGCCAATAAAAAGTAGCCTGAAGATGCTGCTTGCTCCAGGAATACATCTGAGTTTATGGACTTCTTTTTCCATAAAAAGCAATAATGCAAATGGGATTTTTTTCCTCCAGAAAGCGGATTTTTCACACTTGGTCTAATATAACAGCTTTTTACATCAATATCCATTACTGCAGTGAAAGCCTTGCCATGGGCATGGCAACCCGCAGCCGTAATTCATGGAGTAATGACAGATACTGCCATCCAAATATTGTCCTGGTCCAAGAATTTCCGTTTATATCTGAGACCTCGAAAGGCTATTTGGGTAACGGGTGAAATAAACTGGGAGGAGATTCCTCCATTCAGACGCACAGGAGCATCTGAACACTGCGAGCACGGGCAGGCAGTGATGCCTGCTGCCCTCCCTCCTCTGCTTTAGCTGAGCAAGCTTCTCTCCCACATCTATAAAGCCTTTTATTCTCTGGGTGCAAGGCTATTGGCATTCCAGTGTCATCAAACTCAGCTGTAGCTTGGAAAAGGTTTTATTTTCAACCAGTGTGGCTGCAGCTTTCCAAACTAGTCAGAGGATGCAGGCATCTCCTCTCCTTTCCCTCCCCTCAATTAAATGTGGACACACTGAGTGGATGATGTCAGCAAACACTGGATTCGGAGAACAGATACACAGAGAGATCTATGAGAAATGTCCTCCTCCTATTGCCAGGATTATCTAGAATTTAAGAAATGAACTTTTCCAGCGTGATGGTGCAAACCCATCTAAACCACAGCTGCCCAATTCCAGCCATCATCCCAGACCCTGCAGAAGGGGCTGCACCTCCCAGGCAACCCCTCGGCTTCAGCGCTCCACCCTTCTAATCAACAGGAGCCCTCCCAGGACTTCTGAGGCATGGCCCATGCCAAGACCAAGACTTTTTAACTAATGGTTTTCACCACACGTGGGTGGTGCCAAAGAGCCTGGGTTTGCACAGCCATTCCTCACTGCCTCCTACACCTACATAACCCACCACAACACGTGATCTGCCTCACACTGGCCTTTCCCTTGTGACCAGACCAGATTCCCTATGGCATGAAGATCCTTATTTCATGTGCACTGGTGGTTACCATGCAGCTTATAAAAATGCCCTGGAAGTTGTCAACTCCTGAACATCCCCAACAGGACCAGGATGATTGCTCCTCATTGAGCCAGACCTTCACAGAACATCAATAGAACAGAGCAGACAAGTGCCTTCCTCTGTATTTAAGACGCCTGAACAGATGCCACCACCTCTTCCCATGACCCTCAGAAAGGTGAATGAGAGAAAGCGAGCGTGCGTTTCTTTGGAGTAAATTCTCTTCACAAATGTAACATTCTGGAAAATTATTGTAAACTGTCCCTAAGCAAAACTGAGTCCAAACCATGCAATTTGCTATACTCCTTCCTTCATTTAAAGCTGTATATATTCTTCTCATCTTTGTCCCCTGATGACAAAGATGGCAATGAAGCTATGAAACAATGTTGTATCTAAAACTAAAGGGTCCCAAATTAAGTATCAGTGGTGCACAATTTAATCTGTAGCGTTGGGTTTTTTTCTTACAACTCATAAAAACTCTTAAATTGTGTTTCTGCAGCTTAGGATATCAGCAAATTCTCTAATTGCTTTACAGCACCATTGTTATTGTATGAAGAGACTCTACATGTTCTACAACTGGCTAACTAAATTACTCCTTTATACGAGGGAGAAACACAGGAACCACAGCCACATCTCCAGTGCCACCAGTTACAACTGCTAAAGCAGGAAGAGAGACTCTAAAGAAATTGGGAGGTGCAAGGATCAGCCCCCAGCCACATCAAATCCCCTCTGGGCCATGGCACCAGGACAAAGGGATCTCGCAGTGTGTGTGGATGAACAGATCCCACCTTCACACACATCTCCAGCTGCTGCAGAGCTGGCACATGGGACCTGTGTCACTGCTGACACCAGCTCACAGCACAGGCTGTGTCTGTGCCAGGGCTGGGATGAGGAAAACGCTGTCGGGAGCAGGTACCAGGCTGATTTCCATCCCTAGGGCTCATCCTTGGTCCTCAGACCATCCGAAAACTCCAAAGGCAGGCCTTGAGATGTAAGCAGAAACCTTATTTCTGACCGTGGTGCAGGGACGAGGATGACTTGACAGTGTTTCAGGTAAATTTAAGCTTCTAGAAAACTACCTTATAAACTCAAACTGTACTTCACACATATGTCTGGAGAGTGGCAAACGCCCATGGATGCTTTCACTGATCCAATTCTGACAGCAGGTGGCTTCAAGGAGAGAATCCATTTCAAGCCATTTTAAAGGTTTCAGATCATCCCCTTCTTGCCTTGCTCCAGACAAATCAAATTAACAAGACTGCTGGGAGACTCTTGGGATTATTAGAGTGTATTTCTTTACTGGCAAATACAGGTTATTTGCACATAGATAAATTCATCCAACCTTTTGCTTTTTCAAACGAATAATTTATCACCATTTCCCCTGCTCTCTCACTACAAACTGTTAATTTTTAGAAGACTGCCCCATGTTTTTTGTGCTCTGCCCCTCTTGTTTGCCCTGGGACAGCTGTTACTGCAGACTCCATCCACCCACCATTTGGTTTTCTCAAGTTCTTTTGCCCATTTGGGAGACAGGCAACACACCAAGTCTGGGGACTGTCCTAGAGCTCTCTGGTCTTGCTGGCCAGATCTTTTTGATCATTGTTTATTTCCCCTCTTAGGCACCTGCTAATTCTCTCAAACTCTTATGTTTTTAGGCATATATCAAAGTCTCCCTTGATGATCTCATTCTTGCAAGATGCACCCCCTTTGCCATGGTACATAATTAACTCCCTGATGCCAACTGCCTATTGGACAGACTCCTGTGTCCTCCTCTGGGTTTGAATTCTACAATGTTAGTATTACTACATCCTTTACATGATCATGATGCAGTAATTGTCAATTAATTTATATAATCTTTATTTTTAAACAGAAGCTTAGAGAAATATGCACAAACAAAGCCTGTCCCTGTAATCTTTCCAGAAAATTCCTTGATCAGATCCTTCTAACTCCTCATCTCTGCTGCCACTTTGGAATAGATTTATTTGGGGTTTGTGTTAATTCACTGGAGAGTTCTGTAATCCCTTGTCATAAATATGAAGGATTTCACCCAGCCTATTAAACAAGTAGAATTGTAGATTGTCAGGGAGTAAATCATCCCCCCTTTTCTAGTCATATCAACAATGGATTGAGAAAAATTACTCATTCACTTTTATAATCCTCTAATTCTTGCAGATGTTCCTTTGAAAATTGATTTAAATCGATGAATCATAGGGCAAGATTAGTGTGAACCTTTCAAGCTGAAGACATTGTCTTTAATAGAGCAATCACAGTGTACACCCCTGTACCTACCATCACTCACCACTTTTGAATGTTTAACACACTTAAAAACTCTCGAGTCAGCTCCCGAGGCTGTAGGAGCAAGAGGGGTTTAATTAGATGAAGCCCAGCCTCTTTTGATGCTTTTATTTCCCCCTCTATTTCTCAGTTGGAAGGGGAGGATACGATAGAGTCAGGAATTCACTTTCTTCAGATGTCAGTGACTGACTCGTTTATGATCTGCTCTCAGAGCCCTCCCCCCGTGCCCTCTGCTCCCGGCAATGTCTGCCCTATGGCTACAGGCAAAATGTGATCCATGGCCACATCCTGGAGCATGGCAAAGGGGGTTGCCACTGTGCCAGAATCAACCAGCCAAAAGGATTTGACATTGGCCACAGAAGGAAAGAGCTTTCCAACTCTTTACGTAGTCTGTTCTGTAACAATAATGGGGCTAGTTGAGCCCGATTTGGGTTATTGCTGGTCAGCTGCTTCAGGAGAGATACTGGCCTGACGCAATGTGCACGGGGATAAACTGAACTAAACCCCTGACTTGAGCAGAATTACTCTTGTCCTTGCTTTGTGACTACAGAGGATCTAAATTCCAGACAAATGATGCAAAGCTACCAGCTAAGCTGGAAAATCTTTGTCTTACAGAACCAGGAGAATGTTAAAAGTAATGTCATTGTCAGTACAACAGAATGACTTCCCTCTACTGATGAGAATGAACTTATAGTCCATGCAATAGTGAAAGTCAGCAGGAAAAACCACAAACATTCATTTCTATAGATAAATGCAAAAACAGTGCCTCAAATCTCACTTGGCCAAGTTGAAAATTTGGCTTGGTCACATCCACACTAGAGCTGACCCCATGTAGTGCCAAGGATGCCCTCTGCATCCCCAAGGAGAGACTGACCAGCAACAAAAAAGGATAATTCCAGCTTCCCACGAGCATGTAAGCCAAATAAAGTGACTTCAGATGCTGCTGGATGCAGGACACTTATCTCCTGGAAGTTTTATTGTTACTTTTGCCCCCTGCACGTGAAGAATTTTGAGTGAAACTTCTCTGTCTGAGGTAGCCGGACATTGAAACCCTGCACTGTGCAAGTGCCCGGCCAGTCCTGGACCTGCATTCCCGGTCATTCCATAAAACCAGCAGGAACTCTGCTCTCTTCCGAGCTGCTCCTGGATGGCTCCTCCCATTACTGACAGCAGCATGATACCAAGCAATTATTGTGCAATGCAACTTGAACAGACAAGAGGAGTTAGTATGTGGGTAAATAGCAGCCACTGGTTGTAAACAATTATTTACAAGTGGAATTTGAGGACCCTTTCGGAGTAACAATTTAAACAGTGTGGGAGAGATTGTGTTGCTCCACTGGAAGTATTGTGGTCACATTCAGGAAACTTTTCCTGCATAATCCCTTAAGTGCATTAGCTTTCCACCGGAGTGCTACGGCTGAGAGAGGAGATCAGGGGAAGCGATCGGTGCTCTGCCTGTGTGATAGAATTACCACTGAATTATATTCCAAAATAAGGCAGCTTTCATACATTTAATTTAATTTAAATCAGGGCTGGAAATCATTCCCGTTATTGTTTCAAATATATGTTCACCTTGCCTTCATTAATAATACACAGAAAATGTTGTTAAGGGGGGGTGGGGGGAAGGAGAGAGTTTTTTAAGTTGACTGTAGAGGAGGAGTGCACATGTCACCATCTCCACCTTCCCACATGCTTCAGTCTTCTGCAGGTCCTGGCACCTTGGCCAAAAAAACTTAACCAGGACAAATTCCAATATGAGAAGGAGAAAACCCTTGACCTTGTCTATGTTTAGGGCTTTGTCTATCTTTATGTTTTTAAGTAATCTCTGTGTTTGAACACAAATCAGTGCAAAAAACCAAGTAGTTTGACTTTTGTGGTGGGAGGGCAGAATGACCAACTGCCTGCACAGAAACAGCAATTTATTGCTCCCTCAGCCCTACATCACTTCTGAACACGGACTAAGGCCATATCTGAGCATCAGAGCACTTCTTTCCTGAAGGAGCAGCATTAGGCTGGGACTGCAGCAGCAGGTCTCCAGCAGCAAGGTGCATTCAGCCAGAGCCTGCCCCACGCAGCCCTTGGGATCTGGCCCACAGGAGGGTTGTAAGGAATAACCCACAAAGCCCATCACCTCGCCTGAAGGACAAGCCACAGCTCCTTGATGTGAAAGAGAAACAAAGAAGCTGGGAAAGATTGTAGGTCCAGAGAGAAAGCCAGAGCAGCTCTTCAGAAGCAGGAGGCACCAGTTCTAGGGTGGCTCCATCCACCCCATCCTGTGATGCCCCCGGACACACAGACACACAGGCTGCTGCCCAGCTCGGGCCATGCCCACCCCTGACTCTCTGCTTCTATAGAAACAACATTACTGCTGAATTTTAGCTGTGTTTGCTTGCCAAGGCTTCTGTGCTGCTGAAGTGTGTGTGTAATATCTATTCTGCAGTAATTGTTTCTTTTCTGGGGGTGAGAAAAACTACATTATTCTTGCAGATGACAATGCCTTTAGTGTAAGGATGTATTGCAGTTCCCAAACAAGGGGAGCTCTGTCACAGCAACAAATGATTACTGTTTTCAGTGCTTCTCTTTCCCTGCAATTGTTTTTTTAATAAGTAAAAAGTTCCTAGGGGACTATTTTTGTCTTCTCGCTGCAGAGCGCGGGCTATTGTGTTGGAGTATCAGTAACAGAAAAGCTTCTCATCCATCTGAGAAGGACAACATGACATCAAGGGCTCATTCAGCAATGAGATTTTAACAAACAGATACAGGGAGATTGGATCTGGACCAACATCAGACTCAAGTGAAAGATGGTCATTCCTGAGGCAGGAGATAGGACAGGAATTTGAACAGAGAAGCAGTACCAAAACCCAGTTGGTTTTCCCTTCCCCATTTGTGCATGGCAAGAACAAGCCACACCTCTTTCTTCCCAAAGAACAGGTGAACTACACTGATTTAGTAGATCCCAGGCAGTCCCTATAGCTTTCCCTCTCTCCATCCTTTTTGTCATCAGCATGCCCACTGCTGAGTTGGGAACAGACAGGGCACCATCCAGGCACCACTAGGAAATCTGGGCTCTCCAAACACACTGGGGTACATTTTTGTACATATGGAGAGCAAGAAAGAGGCTTTCTGGAAAAATCTGGTTGTTTCAAACAAAAAAGACAACAAGTTGAAACTGGCATAACTAGGGGATTTATAATTCACATTAATATTACCAAAATTTTTACTCCAGATGTTGCTTAAATATTCAAGCCACTGGCATTGAGTTCTTTGTAAACAAGAACCAACTGTGCTTCAGGTTCATGTTATGTCAGTTGTCTTCAGCACAGATTCCTGTGGCTGCATCTGCTACAAGACCAAGACCCAAGCAAAGACCTTCTCCACCACCCACCTGGCTGCAAATGGGGCAGCCGTTCCCTCCAAACCCCAGACTGCCCCTGGGGGGACAGTGACACACTCTCCCAACACCTCCTGGTACTTATCACAATGATTTTCCAGTCAAAACCCTGGGAGCCCTTGAGGTCCAGAAATTAACTCAGGGTTCTTTCCCTGAGTGTACGAAACAATTTTACCAAGCTATGCACTTGGAAACACAGTTCAACCCCCTATTAGCTGAATATACAGCCTGTAATTACCAGCAGCAATAACTGGGTTCTGCAAGAGAATCTTTTCTGGTTTTATATTCTTTCTGTGCTGAATACCATTTCATTATCAGATGTACAAGAGCAGTGAAATTCCAATTAAAAAAAGTAATAAATTTCATTTTATTCTTTCAGTATCATTTTAATAAAGAGAGCTGCCACAAGTCTTTACAGACAGAGCAAGCTGTGTTTCAAGGTGGATGGTCCATACCAGTCTTAGGAAAAGACATTACTAAATGAAATACATGCAAAAGCCTGGTCTATTCTCACTGAAGTCAATAAACAAGCAAAAATCCCACCGTCTTCAGGGGTGCACATTACAGTCCTAAAGACTGAGAACTAGCTAGGCAAGTCCTTCTCCATCCTGCCTGTTCCTGCTTCTCTGCTCACACAGCCAGCCCTACAGTAAGAGTTTTTACATCCCAGGCTCAGACACATGGGAGGATGAGCTTGCTGAGGAAGGCTTGGGTAAGGCACATCTCCTGCCAGGCAGGCAGACACCCTGCCTTGCCCAGCCCAATTCCTGGTCCTGGGCTTCTGAACCCACAGCCGAGTGATGAGGTTGGGAATGGCAGAACGACAAAGAAAAAGAAATTAAAGTAACACATGAATAGCTTGCAAAATGAAATGTGAACAAAACTGGAACACTTTGTTGTTCTGGTCATTCACACAGCCTGGCACGGGGGCCACCCAGCCCAGGCTCCCTGCTTGCCTGCCACAGATTATTTTGGACACCTCAAGAAGCTTGGAAGAGTACGTAGTTCATGATGATGCTGAGTTTATTGTAAGACAAAACACTGCTGCAAGACAAAGCACATATATGAAAAATATAGGACACCAACCCAACTGGAACATTGGAGCACCTGACATGGAGCCACTGACAGCCTCAGCAGGAGGAGGTTTTAATGCACATACTATATGCACTACATTCTCCAGAATATATTCTCCCCTTAATGTGGTCTGGAGAGCAATTCCTCCCGTTTCACATTAGGTTTTCTAATGCAGTTGGAGTCCCAGCAGACCTGCCTCTGTGCAGCTCGGCAGGGTGCGTGGTGGCACACCAGGACACCGTGCTGGCACACCAGGCCACCATGCTGGCCTCCATCACTGTTCCACAGGCTGCCCAGAGCCAGCTCTGCCTCGGAAACTAACTGCAGCTGCCTCACACACATGGAGCAGCAGCTTCCTGGTGAAACACCCTGGAAGGCTACTGGAAGAAGAAGCACTCGGTGCACACCAGCAAGGCACCAGCAAACTGATTTTCAGCAGCATACTCCTGGGCAGGAGCACCCAGGGCAGCTTTGCCACCCTTCAACATGCTGGCATAGGTAAAAGCTGCCAAAAACGTGTCCATTTGTCAGCAATCCTGTACAGAACACAGCCACTGATGCAGGCTGTGTTCCTGCCCCTGAACACATTTGCCAAGCCTGCACCCATGGCGAGGCACACTCTGACATTTTGAAAGCAGCAAATGAGAGATTTCAAACCCCAAGCAGAACGCAGAGCTGACTTAGCAAACACATGCATTAAAGAGTTCAAAGGAGTGGGGAAGAAATATTTCATGAAACCTAAAGCACTCTGCATATTAATTCACCGTGGAAACAACAAGCACTGAAAATAAATGGAAGTGACACATGGACCTGTGAGATGCATGAGATCAGGACACGTTACACAACCGCTCCTGTCAGCTTTCCTAGAGAATCAATGCTCCTGTCCTGCAATCTTCATTCTCCCACGCAGTCCCTGGCTGCAGTGGACACAGAATTGCTTGACAGCAAGGGGAAGAATCAACCCAACCATTAGTCCTTTCTGTTACTTAGGAACCAGCCAGGCCTCCTAAATTTTCTAGTAATTGACAATTGCTAAATTAGTAATGTGCCCTAATATTTTAATAGCTCCCAGCCAGCTTCCAGGGGAAAAAGCCAGCCAGCACTCTATGATGCTCTTTATTTTCCAGGCTTTGATTTCCTGTAGAAATAAGAGATATTCCAGAACAGACAATGGTGGAGTCAATTAGAGTATAGTGTAAATAAGTCATTCTGGAAAGAGAGAAGTCACTTTTTTGTAACATTACTCTAAATCAATAAAGTTCTTTACAATAATTATCTTTTGAAACAGCATGGTCTAAGTTACATCTAATCCAAAATCCTATGAATGCAATATAGGAGGAGTGTTTGGTATCATGACTCAGATGTAACCCCAGCACACTATGGAAATAATGACAAAGTTCCTGACTCAGATTAAAATTGCTTGCCTAAAATGGTTCTCACCAAGCCCACCTGACAGTGTTAGGGCTGGGAGCCCATTATGAAATTGCTCCGTGTGGTAAAAGCATTCCCAGGATCCGCATCAGCTGCTGAGACCCAACCTGTAGCAAATGGCTGCCCACTATGAACAGAGACAGTAATTCTCCTTTAGAAGAGTAAGATTGATGTAATGAGGTTGGTTTGAAACAGAGCAAGCAGGCAGAAGACAGAGGAGGAGAAGCAGAAAAAGGGACCCCAGTGCCAGACAAGTCCCTCTCACCAAAGCATTGCTCCTCAAGGGAAACCCTCCCATCCTGCAGCAGTTTCACCAACACATTGAACCTCCCATCGTCCAGAAAGTGTACAGAGCTTACAAAGAGCAGACAGACACATTACAAATGCCATGTTTGGATCAATTCCATTCGTATCTTCAACAACAAAACCTTTCTTAACTTGAGAGCTGTTCACACCAGCAGAAGACCTACAGTTAACCTCAGGCACCAGGAGGCTGCTTTCACAGGCAAGGCAGATCTGTTTAGCACTCAGCCTGCAGTAATGATAATGCAAACAGATATTTGGCCTAGGGACTTCATTGCTAGAAATTACTTACTAGCAGGACACACAACAATTTTCAATAAATCTAATATTTCAAAATGCTCTTTCTGCCAAAGTAGCACTTTGTACTTCTGTCATTTACAAAAGTGAGCAATAATGGGTTTTAGATCTAATAGTCTCTTCAGCAGAGGGATCTCAGAGTGCTTTGCCAACATTAAGTAACTACAATACAAGACATAAGGAAATTCACTTGTAAAGATTGCTTCCCCCCAAATTAAAAAAAATAAAAATGTAGCTACCTCCATACTGAAGTCCAAGAGAAAACAATTAACAACACCCACCTTACACACACACACAGAAAAATGTATGATTCAGAGGGAAAGTTCTGCAAAAGATAACTAACTCCTTTGAGCTGAGATTTAGCAGGAGACACTCCAGTAAATACATCTGTTCTTCAGAGAGCAGCCAAGGAGCCTTGACTGACTACTGTGATCATAGGAGAGACAGCAGCAAAAACTTGGGAGTCTAAAATATTTTTTTCCTATATTGGTTTGCTACTGATTGAGATGTGAAGCCACTAAAACTACAACTGTTAGCATTTGAATACTCCATCCAAAGCTGGAGCAGCTTGGCTCGACAGAGATGACAAAAATAACAAAAGCTGCAGCGCTTCAGAGCCACCCTCTTCTTCTGCAGAGCATGTAAATGTTACTGGGTTTGAACTGTGTGAAACATGCCTCGGTGGCTCTTAACAGAGAGAGGCACAACCTCTAGCATATTAAAATACATAATTATTTGGTTTGTGCTTTGTTAATTGTAAATACACAGAATTACTTTTCTTAAATCAAGGAGTTTTGGAGCATGAAGCATCCAGCCAGCTGGCTGAGCATCCAGCCAGGCTCACAAAATGCCAAACCCTATGCGTGCCTGGAGGGCATCTGCCAATCGATGGAATGAAGATCTGATGCACAAAACGTGAGTCAGAAGCGACCATTCAACCTCTTTTGTACCGGTTATCTGTCTGTGCAACTTTGTGGACTCCCAGATCACAAAGAATGATGTATTGGATGAATCTGCGACTGTTGTCTCAAGCACTTGATGACTGGGAGAAGATTATGTGAGAGTTTATCATCAGTATGGATGTCTACAGTGCAGGAAATCCAGGATGGCCAAAAAATAATCTCCAATTCATCAGGGAGCATTTCAAGCAGCAGAGCAGCCAGGAAGAATACAATGATTTTTGATGTTCATTGACTCTCCTGCAGCTTTTCCGTTAGAAGGATGAATGGATTCTTATTCTTTTTGATTTCTGGATCAGAAACATCCTTACTTACAAGCTTTTCCTTTAAGAGCTGCATCTTTCACTTTGTCTTCTGCTTCACCTGGCTTTCCCCTGATTTTAAAGTAGAAAAGATTTGTTTTTTCACCATCTGTAAAAAAGTACTGGCAAAAATATTTGCCTGGAGAGCTTGTCTGCTTTCCCTGCACAAGTTGCTGTGAGCATCTACCCAAGTTGAGGGCACTTGTGCTAAACCAGCTTCTGCTCCTGCCACCTCCTGCCAGGGGAGAGTCACACCAGCAATTTGGCTGTAGGACCAACACTGCAGATGTGACAGACTGTCACAACCTCATTTTTGGCACATCAGAGACCATCCTTCTATTGCTGTCTGCAAAATTTTAAGTGGGGACATGTAACCAACACAGTAATGATAACCCAAACAAATGATGTGATCCATAGCAATAACTCTCTTACAATGCCAGCTAACAGTTCCCACTAAAATATTTCTGAAGTGAGCTTAGTCAGTAGGCTCTAAAACCCGTGACACCTACATTAAATACACTCTGAAAATTATAAATTGTATATTCCTACTTTTATTTGCCTTGATGCAATTTCTAAAGAAAAAGAAAAAGGACTGGAACTTCAGAATTAGCACAACCTTCGAAACGAGTCCAAAGAGGACAGCAGCTTTGACACCAGATTTGCTGTGAACTGTACCTAAAATAAGATTAATGTCTTACACAGGGAGGACTCCTGCACTGTGGCTTGCCACCCTGCACACTGGTACAAGGACCATGGGGAGAGCATCAGTCCTGATTTTTCCAGCCTCTTTAAAGTGTTCCTGTAAGTTTCTTGCTTTCAACTGCCCTCAGACATAAGAAGAATCTGAGATTTTTCTACAACACTGAAGCATGGGATGAAAATTAGCTTGGTTAGAACGGGAAATCTTCAAAGAGAAAAGCCCAATAAAATGGGCTTTCATGAATCTCTGTCAAAAAGAGACAATTTGCTCTTTTTTTTCCCCCATTGATCTCACATAGATAATTTATATTAGATTTCACAGTTTTCTTGATACAAGAGTAAAACATTTTTTCCACAGTGTCTTTTTTGCTAATCACCATAGAACAATGTTATCTTTTGCAAGAGGTCAGGATATACATCATTATACCATGCTTGGACAGGCTGTTTTAGCACCGTCTGTTCCAGGTTTCCTGACTCTGGCCAGCAGCTTACAGATCTGCAACCGATGGGGTTGTGCAAAGTTTTACAACAAAAGATACAAAAATAAACAAGTGTGCTCATACCACAAGAGTCTCCATAAAAATTAAACTTATTTCTTTTCCTCTACATTTAACCTTGGAAATGAACTACTCAAACTGGCTGGAAAAACCTCTCCTGCTTGAAGCATTTGCTTTTCAGGACAAGCAAAACACCTTTACAAAATTTCAAGTTCACTTGATGGGTTTGGGGGAAACAATCAAGAGCTCATACTGAAAATGTGAATCCCACTTTCTGTAACTCCACAGCAATGTACTGTACATGGGAAGCTCTGACTGGTGTGAGGGGAAACTGGTAAATACAGCCCTGAAAGACTGGTAGCAGTTCTGATCACTGGTTACTCTTATCTTTCCATCTAGCATTAAAGGCTAAGCTCCTTACGGGGAGCTTTTCCACTGCCCTGCATTCTGGAAGAGCTGCCTCAGGTCTTAAAGAAAGGTTTAATCTTTAGACCCAGGAGAAAGGCAATGCCACTCTCCCTCTTCCTTGCTTCAGCAGGTGGAATCCTAGGGAATAAAATGACTGCACTTTTCTGAGCGACACAGGCATTACCCTGGGCTGCTTGGGAAAAGCACTCTGGCTTTGGAAGCAGTGCAAGTAATTTATTTCCACTGCTACTGTCATCATGGCAGATCCTCCTGTCATTAATTTAAACCAACTAGAGTAATTAGCTGCCGAAATCCGCAAACTCTTTCCCCTCAAAAATCAAAACCTTGCATAAAAGCATTTTCCAGTTTTCAAATCCGATAGCACGGCTGACAAAGCACAGTTAAAACCAAGAAATGCAGCGACTTATGCTCCATATCCCAAATAGATGGAAGGGTGAGTCATATACATACAGACTACGAGACAGATCCTGGTATATTTATATTAAATAAGTTTACTGCTGAGATAAGCACTGATTTGGGGCTCGTTTGAGAGCGGTGCATCTGAGGCAGTTGAAGTTTGCAGTGAGTTACACTAATTAGATCATCCAGTACAACGGGGTTAATATCTCACTCCTGACACTTTATTTTCAGCTATCAACAGCCACATTTCCCTCCCCACAGAACATCACTCACCATTTCGAAGGGCAGTTTGACGTCAAGAACATCAGAAACGCAAGAGGTGCATCAGGAGAAGGAGAGCATGTCTTGAAATTCCCTCCCTCGTTATCTTGCTAACGACAGTAGCTTGGGTAAAGAGAGGGGGGCATAAAACATTCAATAAACAATTAGGAGCACCAAAGACTTGCTCAGCCATATGTCTAGAGTCTTGTCCCAGATGGCTACAGCAACGTACACTCAGAACTGCCAATGGCTCTCAGGTTCCAGCTCAGCTGCCTCAGGAGGAGCCCAGCCATGCAAGCACGGAATTAGAATTCCCAAGCACCCAAGATTCGCCAGCCTCTGAAACTGAGGTGTCCTTCAACAGCTTTTCTGGGTGCCCAGCGGGTGCCTGTCCATGCAAACAGACTGGGATACACCTAAATGTCCTACAAACACAGATCCCATAAACATTTTGATGAACTTCTGATGACTTGGAAATCCTATATTAGAAGCTGAACAGTATCTTTTTTCTTTTCTTTTCTTTTTTTTTTAAAAACCCAACCTGCAGTCTTCACAGTTCCTGTATACAGAACTCGTTACATATTACATAATGAAAATAAATCCAGCCATAAGCTGCCCACACATGGTAAAAAAAACTCTTGAAATTACATAGGAAGAGTCTTAACTGCATTAGTACTTGAAAAATTATTTTCCAGACACAATTTATATATATAATAACGTTCTTTTTCTTCACTACCAGTGTCCCATGCTGGTGTTTCTCAACAGGTAAGAACACCACCTCAACAGGACAGCAGTGCGAGGTTCAGCCCAGGGGATGCACACATCCTCAGCACCTGGAGACCACCACGCTGGCCCCAGGCCTTCTCCAGAACTGGGAAACATTTCAGGTACCATGATAGCAAAGCCATGTGACAAAGCAAAAAGCTCTTGAACCAGGATGCTGCCACAAACTTGAAGAAAGGGCAAAACAATTGCACCCCAGCAATTTAATTACACTGCGAGAGGATTCGGTGTATTCAGAAGGCACAGAAATAGCTGGGAGCATCATTAAGTTTGTGTTATGCAGAGAAATGTTGAGTGGTAGGTCAGACTTTTCTCATTATCTTAATGGGGAGAGCACTCACCCGGAGAGTTATGATGCCTGTCGAACTGTCACCGCGGCTCTAATGAATACTGCTAGAAATACAGAGATGAGGGGGTGGAGATACATACTTAGGCTGCCGAAGCTGGAAGTTGTTACAACAAGATGATGATAGGAAATCAAACGTCCCAGCAAAGCAAGACTTGATATCAATACATCAGTGGAATTTCCATCAAACATTCATCTGCCCCCCAGTGAACCGCTTGAAGCGGTGGCCCCTTGTACGCTCCGGACCGACCAGCTCCAGACAGGAGCTGCTGGCTTTAACTCCAGCCAGCTGAGCTCGGTGTGACTTTCTGCAGGGCATCTGAATGACTAAGTACACAAAAGCAGCTGAAATCAAATTATTATCCACTTGGATTCCTGCCAACCTCCAGATTAAGTTGCCAAATTACTTTCCATTAACTTTTATTTTTCCCACAGCCATTCAGTTTTCCTCTATACTTTAGCCCTGTGCCAGGAAGTATTTTAGTGGCCAACTCTTTTCCTTCCAGCTATCTCAGGGTGGTCCTAGTGGCCCTGCAACCCTGTTTGTCCTCTGTAGGTTGGCATACAGGCATGGATAGGCAAGAAACTGCCTAATGCCTATAGGCTTGATGCAAAACCCACCTAAGTCTAGAAATAACACTTCCATCAGCTCTCAGGATCTTGAAGGGAGAAGCTATACATCAGACTGCACCACAGAAACGCTGTATGTATGCATACGTATGGGTGAAGCTATACTGAGCCAATTTATGGCCACTGAGGAAAAACTTTCCTCC
This sequence comes from Aegotheles bennettii, assembly GCA_013398125.1. NCBI lineage: Eukaryota > Metazoa > Chordata > Aves > Caprimulgiformes > Aegothelidae > Aegotheles > Aegotheles bennettii. Next base: position 1,137,462 of record VZRW01013326.1, read on the forward strand.
AGGAGGACAGCCAGGCATGGAACAGGCTGCTCAGAGCTGCTGGGCAAGATGCATCCTCAGGGGTTTTCAGGACCAGGCTGGATAAATCCCTGAGCAGCCCAGAGACCTCCTGACCTTCCCACCAGAGTCACTCTGGGATTACAGCTACTCTTATTTGCAACTCCACTCTCTGTTCTTAATTGCCCAACTACACATCACATTTACCAAGCATTAGTACATACTCCATCTCATGTGTGTCCAGTCTGGAATACTTCTATACACAGAGTGAGATTCAGCATCAGCCTAGCTGAGAAGAGTGAGGAAGGTGAAGGGAGAGCGATGAAAAATGCCAGCAGTTTCCAACCCAGCCCCTAAGGAAATTTAAGTGGCCTGATGTCAAGTCATCACCATTTCCATAAGCCTGAAGCTGTCAGCTGATGGATGAGGACGTACAAGCATCTCTATTTTGCAGGCAGAATTGGGACTACGGGTAGAAATATTACCATGTTTGGTGTAGCTTTCTGACTCAAAAGTGACTAGGTTTTTAAATATTTTACTTCAGGAGGCTTGTCCCACAGAAACCATTCCAGTTATTCAGGCTGGAAAACTGCCTCTCAGTCATTCTGCTGGGACTGATTAATTATGCTGCTTCTGGTGAAAACATCTGAGAAAAAAAGACCCAACATCTGATTTACTTGCTCTGGGTAGAGTGACCTACCCCCTTGTTGGCACTGGTGCTTCAGTTAAGAGCTCTCCACATGAGAAAGGAGGGCAGCACCAGCGAGGAGTGAGATCCTGCTGCTGGGCACCGCCGGGACGCAGCACGCGGCACGGGCTCCACCGTGTCATTTCGGTCCCATTAAAATCAGCTTTTTTTTCCTCGGGGACATTTCAATCACAGCATTAATAGCACGTTTCTAACCTACAAAAAGGCCTATTGAAAAAACCCCCACATACTTCTATTAATGAAACTTCATTTACCTGCAAATTTCCTGCTCGGTGCTTTGCCTGCCTGGTGTTTATCGTGGCGGTGGCCAAGGCTTGCGGTGCTGGTGGGACACAGACCAACACGTTCATTCAGATAATACTTGTGAATCTATAAATACAACTCTGAAATACCCTTTCTGATAACATCAGGCCAGATTTCATAACTTATTTACTCTGCACAGCAGCTAACTCCACAAGTAACCCTGCCACCTCTGCAGGATTACTGCCACAAGCAGCACAGGCGAGTGACGGGTGGCAGAGCCAGGCTTGGGGTGTGTTTTAGGTCCAGAACCATGGTACAACTGATCCAGTTCACTGGAGGTTTTTCACAGCATCTTGGGCGAGTTTCACACCTGCAGCATGGGCCCTTTGGGATGAACCAATCCATGGAGTGGAGAGGCTGGACCACAGCCCCCGCTGCTGGAGCCTCGCTGGTTTGGTGCTCACCCAAACCCACATGGGACCCTTGCAGGGGAGAGATGGAGACACGCGAGGTGTGCATTAACACACACCTCTGGAAACAGCTCCAAACCATCCTGAGGTGTGTGACTGCTGGCACCACCCTCTCAGGGGACCTGGGGGTTCCTAGCGCTGCTCCCCAACTCCCTCAATAACTTGGTGGGTATCCAAGTGCTCACACCATTATTGAGCTGTCCAGCAATGATGCACTGACATCAAACCCACAGGCTGTTCCAGCCCAGTGGATGCCAAACCCCTTCCCCACTATCAGTCCCTTTAAAGGGGGGTCAGGGCACGCAGAGGGCACAGATGCTGCTCCAGAGTCCCCAGCACTGAGCTCATCCTCAGCTGAATACAAGGCACCCTCCTGGTTACATGGACCAAGAACACAGCCCACAGAAAGCAACTGAGGAAAAGATGTCACCTACTCCTGTTTTGTAATATTGGTGATCTGCTACTAAATACCACAGGCCCCGTCCTCAAACAGCATGCTCATAGCCCAGAAGAGGCCCCCAGTGTAGCACCATAGCTGTCAAAAAATTCCAAATCCAATTAAAAAAAAAATTAACATTGAAACATACAGTAACCCAGGTGTCTACACTCAGGAGCTCCGTAATTTGCAATGTTCACTTTGATTTCATTCCCAGTGTGCTCTGCTCCTGCCCAAAATAACATCTCACTGTTTGCTGGGCAAGGAGGACACCCGCCTGGCAAGAGCTGCAGGTCAGGTGCAGCAGGGCCCTTCCAGCAAGGAAAGGACTAATCCTTGCTGCAAACACCATCAGTTCTCCTCTGAAACTCATCTCATGGACTCGGCAGTGAAAAGCACACGAGGCCACCCCAGGGCGAGCCACCAGCACCCACACAGACACACAGACACGCCAGCCTCAATGGGGACCATGTTCTGAAATGCAACACCCAAACCTCCTCCAGGAGAGGAACCTCAACTGCTCCTGTAATGTCACGGCTTTCTCTAATTACATTGACAATTTCTCCTCTTCTTTGATGTTGCTTTTCTTGTAAGAAGAGGAGAGGGTGGAGTTCTATTTCTGTTGTTTGTGCCTGAGAAAGACTCATTAAAATGTGCTTTGGGATGTAGATGTTCTGGGTTTTTTTCCAAGTATTTTTCATTATTTTTCAGATTAATTTACTTGAAGGATCATCAAGGGACCAGCCCACACGTACATTTTATGCTATATTATTTGTTTTTCAACCATAAGCAAGATTTTAAACAAAACAGAGTGATTTATACTGTGCTGAGACATGTTAATAGATGCAAGCAAAGGCTGGATTTCAAGTCAACTACAGATCTTCTTCAAGCCAAAGCCTGCACCCATTACTCCTGCAGATACAGAAGCATGAATAAATTATTTTATCAGAAAAACAGCTCAGGCCTCAGGTCTGCTCTCTGGAACACCAGGTCGTGGGGAAGATCAGAGGTAAATTGCAAAGCCTGATGGGTTTCCCCGAGCACAAATGCAGCAGAGCATGGCAGTGTCTGCTGGTGGCATGTGCTGGAGATAAGAGAAAACCATGGGTATCTGCAAGCATGAAGGTGGCAGGAAGAGGGGCTGTTTAGCAACTGATACGCTGGAGCAGCAGCTGGTCAGAGAAATTGCTTCCTTCAGCCCGTGTGTTTGTGTCTCCTAGCTTAGACAGCCTTTCAGGACCTTTTGGATAAATAAGCATTACATTAAGGACATGACTGACCTATATACCATTTAATGGAGCTGCCTCTGGAAGCTCCTGAGCCTCTGCTCAGCCCCTCCGTCCATTGCGGCTGGCTCCTGGGGGGGAGCAGGAGGAGGCTGCTCGCAGGCTTGGGTGGCTGATTTGCAAGTATTCACATGTAGGTTTAATGGTTCTTTTATCTTCTGCTCCCTTCTGGTGTTATTTCAATGTTGATTTGCATAGTCAATATAAAACTCTTTACATATAAACTGCCTGCAAGGATGACACCATCAATCCTCAGCTCTATTCACAAAATTTATTATTTGTTTCAATTTAAGAGAGATCACTGCTGGATTACTCAGTTGCTGATGAGGATTTACATTTATATTTACAGCAAACAAGCAAAATACATGTCCTCTTTTTTTTAAGTCATCTACACAAATGTGGAAGAGGGACCAAAAAAAATAATAAATCAGTGTGCCTACACTCCTGAATGCTTGCGGATCATGTTCTGCCACTTCGCTTTCCTTCAGACAATATTGCAAATTAGCCAGCATCTGTGCAACATCAGTAGCATGAGCTTGATCATAAGAAAGAATTAAAGGATATTATTGAGACAGTTCTTAATCTTACGTGGCTGCGCTGCCAAACACTCAGATATGTTCATTTAAATGAGATGCAAAAGGCATCCTGGTGGGTTCCCGTGACATCATATCAGACATCAGAAATCCACACTCCTACGCCTTAAACAAGTGTATTAACTTCCAGAAATGGATTCACCCATATAGAAATGTCAGCTTTCATGAAAAACAGGACTGTAGAGATTAAGGGAAGAAGAAACAGAGTTTCAGGAGATATTACATTTATCTAGTCTGACCTATTGAGCAGCATAAAGCTTGTAATGCAGCAGATTTCACCAAATAAATCTTTTGACATAAATCTCATGGGATGTGGAAAAAACCCGGGGATGCATCACAAAACCGGCTGAACTCCGGCTTCCCATGTAACTCAGGAAAGATGATGACTTAGCTGTGATACTCTACATCACCCACAGAAGAAGTTCATAAAAGTTACAGCTTCTCTGGAAAGAAAGAATGGTTGTGTGAAATGATCCAAACAGAAGCTGAGTAAGGTAAGCCTTGGAAAAACTAAAGCAAAATTGTTTTCCAGGACAACAGCAGGAAAAGTGCTACATCTGTATTGTCCCCTGTTAGCAGATGGATGTTCCTCGGAAGGTTGGTGTGATAGCACCAGGAGTCTCCTGCCTGCCTGGACCTGCCAGCACCGACACTACCACCTTCCACTGCGGGTATGGGCATCTTCCATCAACCTCCAAAAGCCCCAGCATGAGAGCTGGTCAGGTTACTGAAGTTCACGTGCAAAGCAGAAGTGGTGCTAACACACAGCAAAGATCATGACAGCAGAACAGCCACCTGCTCACAAACCTGCCAACCCTAGTTTGGATACATCTGAACCTGAAACGGTGCCACCTAGGGATCAAGGATTCATTTTATTTTCCTGAATTACCACCTCCAGAAGATAACAGACAGTGGAATGATTGATCAATGACTTAGACAATCACTACAGGATTGGTAGAGATAAAAGAAGCTTTCTCACTTCAAGCTTGCTCAAACCAGTAAGAACAGTGGCCTCTCATTAAAGGTCTTATCTAAGTGCAAGAGGACACATGCAAATGTGTCCTCCTTTCATTCAGCTGGTTTGTCTGTAATATTTTCCACTGTATTTTCCAGTCACCTGCAGTTATTGGAAGGGTGTTATAATTTGCACACAGACCACACCAGCCAGCTGAACACTCACCCAGGAGAATGGCTGTTTATCACAAAAAGTGCAACTCAGCTATTCAAGCAGTATCAGCTCCTGCTGCCCATACTTTTTTATTGTAACAGACAAATAGAGCACAAATCAAAGCCCAATGGAGGAGTTCGACATTTACTGGTTTCAGTAGCATCTGCATCAGATCTTATGGCATCAACCATTTACCCCCTTCCTACCCGTTTTAAAGATTCCTTGAATCAGAGGCAGTGATATAGATCCAAACGGAGGAACATCTGACCTCCTACCTATTCTATAAGAGAGACTTGCCCTAGGCACCTTTGGTGCAGAATAACAGCAAGCTACTAATGCAAAATAAAGACCATAATACTCAGTCAGGCAGAGTAAAATTCAAGCCAAGGAGCCCCAATCCTCCTCTTCTCGTAACTCAGTTTGAATCTGCATCCTACTCAGTGCCAAGACAGTGCCACTGCCTCTCACTGAAGCCTGCTGAACATTGCAGCCACGTCCCCTAGATAACATGAAGCACTACATTATTAATGTATTAATAATAAAAAAAGAACGTGTGGGTTTCTTTATATATATACGTACATATTATTTGTCGTTGCTTTTTAATCACTGAGTAACATTTGTCTTAGAAATTACTTTTAATTGGATGTACTTCTGTAACCAGGGAACTGCTCTGCTGCAGGGCATGAACAGCACGTGTGTTCCTTAGGTCGATGCCCTGTTTGCTACAAGCACAGATTTGTTTATACGGACTGTACAAGGGTTTACAAGCAATTCAGACTGGCACAAAGTTATTCAAAGATGAGTCAGAGAGAAAAATAGTGCCCAATAGATTAAATCAGCCATTGTGAAACCCAATCTGTTCAGCAACCATTGACACAACTGGCTGAGAAGGCTGCCAAAGTGGCAGATGTTGCTGACGCTTCCACCACACAGCATCTGGAGTGGGTGCTGGTTACTAAACAAAACAACCAAGGAAGCAGAGTGCTTTCAGCAGCCAGAGGAGCCCCTGCTCCCTGCAGGTCTCACCCACCAACCCAGCACCATGCCAGCAGCCTCTGGGAACTCTGTGGCACGGTCCTTTGGCAGCACAAGTCAGGGGAACCAGAGACCAGGGAATTCCATATTCTCCAAGCACATACTGGTATAACTTGGGTGCAAGTCTGCCACTAAGTACCAACATCATCTTAGTTGTTAAGATGCTTCACATTTTACACCACTTCCTACTGAAAACAGAGCTGTACTTGAGCTGAACTGCTGACATTGAACTTGCTCTACCAGCATCATCATCTACACTACAGGTATATGCAATATGAAAAGTCTCCCTAATCCAGAATCCATCTTTTCATCACAAGATCTCCAAGCACCTGGGATGGGGAAGCCAGTCACCATTTTTCCCATTTCACAGTAAAAGCTAAAGAATAAATAAAGGAGAATTCTGACGTATCCCACTACCCTAGTGACAACATAATGGGAAAAGAATGGACTGTGGCAATAAATTTTGTCAAGATTATGAACAAGACCTCCACTAGATAACGCTCCTGTAAAGATGTGCCTACAGATGACAGCAGAGCTGCTGTGCTTCCCGAAGCTCTGGCAAGGGATCGCTCCCTGGGCTCTGCACCCAGCACCCGACAGTGCCGCACTGCTGCGGGCACGGGGGCTTCAGCACTGAGCACGGGTGGGAAAGCCCAGCAACCCGGGATCTGCGCCCAGCCTTGCTTCGGGGGAAGCATCATTTCTGATCTGTGCATCTGTAAAAACAGATTAAATACTGCTTAGTCATTTGTGAAAGCAATTGGAGAAATGACCCAGAAATTAGTTGGAAAACACTGCATGTATTCATCATTGCTTCTGCGAGGAGACATGGGTGAAACAGTCACCAGCAGAGAAAAAAAAGATTAATTCTCCCTTCTTTACCCTCCTTCACCTCTTAGTGTGAATTTCATTCAAATTTTAAGACATTAGCACTCTTTTGCATACCTTAGAAACACACACGCGTCTCAGCAATTCTTCTGCTGTGATCTGGAAGTCAGTGAAACGATCTAGGACTTGCCCACATGGCAACAATTCAAATACTAATTCTCTCAATTCAGAAATGAAATCATCTCCATTCAGCCTTTCGTATAAACACTCAGAATAAGGCTGAAATAGGCTTAATTCAAGTCCAGTGTGAATTAAACTAAACCAAACTACAGGCAGTTCTGCAGGAGACTTCCACACAAAGAGCTAATGCAGCTTTAATAACCTGAGCTGGAATTAACTGATTCCCTTTAGTCTGTGTGTGCCTTTAGTCTGAGCCCATCCCTGCTGGAACAGGCCACCTCCATGCCAAAGGGGAGACGTGCCTGGGAACATGCAACAGGGTGAGTTTAGATAAGAACATTCCATCCTGTGAAGTTTATAATATTTTTTTTTTAATATAAACTGTCACAAGAAATTCAGCCAAGACAGCAAGTTAACACCAGAAGAAAAACAAAAACCCTGGAATACCCAACTCATTTCATGTTACCATTTCTTCACTCGGTTATATTTCCAGACAGAAAGACCCAGTAGGAGCATATTTAATCTGAGCAGCATCTTGTGATGATTTATGATAATTAATATTTAATGGCATAATTTTAGACTGGTGCAGCTAGCTTTGAAACCTGAGAGATTTGAAACACTCTTGCAGTAGAGGTCCTCTGTTTATGAAGAAAACTGCCTTCTTGTGAGGCCAGAGAAGCTTGAAGTCTCTAGGAAGCATTTAGCCACAGTCATGTTCAAAGTGGGTAAACAGATATCCTAGAGAGACAGCATTTTGGTGATCTTTCTTTATTGCAATGGACCCATGCAGAGGAAGGGGAGGGGGAAGTGGCAGGAGTGTCTCTGGGATCTGGAAAGCAAGTGTGGGCACCAGGGCTGGAGAGGACACCCAGGGAAGGGAGAGAGCACCTCCGAGCATAGGACTGGGGAGGGGATCAGAGATCTATGTTGTATAAGGGGGTGAGGATTAGGGGTGAGCTCATACACATATCCCAGCACAGGAACCATAACACTAAGTCTCGCCATCACAGAAACCTGAGCAGTAAATGAGGCTGGGAGCACTGAAATTGTATTTTTAACTTTTGTCTCTCTCAGAGCAAGACAAATCAGATGCTACAGGTATTTATTACAACCCTGGGAGGCCATTTCACTGAGCAGAAAAACACCTCCTGAGCAGGAGCTCCTCAGTGCTCTACAGCACTTGGGGAGACCCTCTCACCACTGCCTTTCTGGTTAGAGGTCCACCATTAGCTTAATTATGTGTGAGGTTTTGTCCTACTGTTATCTGTAAGTCATGACTTTTCTGATCCATTTCTTTCAGTCAATACAACCCTTGCATTAAAACTCTCTATTCCTGTATCCAGCTGCTTGTTTCTCAACCCCCAGCATCCCAGGCAGGTGACAACACTCAAAAAGCATCATTAACCCCTCCTCCCTTTGGTTCTTCAAACCCCCATTAGATAACAGCATCCCCAGACACACTGTGACTGTGCCTTTTTAGCAATTATTTCCTTGCTCTCTCCAAGGTTACAGTTTTAACCTTACAAATAAACCCAAACCCAGCCAGCCTAGCAGCTGTGTCCTCATTGGTTTCATTGTTTCAGCCAGGACAGCTGAATCTGAGTCTTTTTGGCTCGTTCTCCCCCTCTACACTCCCACTAGACAAGGAACACCAAGCTGTTCTCCTCTTCCTCTCTCCCAGATCCACATGTGGTGGAGCCTGGTACCCATGGCAGCACACGGCTGGGACATCCCCGATGCCCACGCAGCATCCAGGCTGGCTCTGCTCCCGAACACACTCCTTCTGCCCCACTGGGACTGATGAGAGCACATTCCTCCCCAAGCACAGTGTGTGCACACACGATGCATGCAAGACAGCACACAGCTGAATTTTCCAAATTCACCTCTAAATCCAGCGAGGTGATGCCTGCCATGAAGTCAACACCCATCTCTGGCCTCGGCATCTCCCCCAGAGCCACCTGCCCAAGGACCATCCCAGTGGGACCCACAGGACAACCTGCCAGCCCCCAGGACAGGAGGGGACATTCCCCAGCTCGCTGCCTTCCCCTCGAGGAGCAGGAGCTCCCCACTCCACGTAGAAGGAAACAGCAAATGCCACGGTTACAAACACATACCCAACCACACTGCGAATTATCTCGGGTTTTTAAGGACCCCCCCATTACCCTGATGATTATTTCTCTTTCACACTGCTTTAAAATACAGCTTAGAGTTCTGTAACCACATCTTTCAGTGCCAACTAAAAGCCAGCTTGAGGCATATTATTGTGCTGTGCAGGCCTGGAACTGCTCCGGGCCCGAACAGCCACCAGAAGGCTTTGCTCCTTCCTTCAGGAAAGAGAAGTTTACTGTATTCTTTTCTCCTTATTTTCCACCACTGCCTGTAAAGATCACCTCGATCTTTTGTATTGCATAATGACAAGCCTTTCCCTTCTCACCAGCCTCTAACAAGGATGGTTATTTAAAGCACTTTTAAGTATATCCCTTTGATTTATACATTAGTATTCACTAGGCAGAAAAAAAATAGGACAAAAATAGGATTTGCTCTAATGCAGTCTCATCTTTTTGTTTATTTCTTATTATTTCCATCCTTTGTAACTATGTAGGTCAAACAGATCAAATTAATTTCAGCTCATCTGTCCTAACACCAGTAACATGTAGGTTAAATGGCACTGATGCTGGGCTCTCTGAATGGCAACGTGGCTGCGTTCGCTCCCTCAACTGGAATAAGTTCAACCCACTTATTGAACTTCAGCTTTGCAGCCAACATTTCATAATCTACTTAGAACTGCATACCTGATCTCGTCAGAATTCCCCTGACGCTCCTAATTCCAGGCCCCCAGCACCCTCAGACAACACGGAAGACAGAGTACAACAGCAGGGGGTGAAAACCAGTCGAGACAGACAAGGAGGTGGCAACACACGTGGGTTGGGCATCGCTACGGCTATTACAGTTTAGTGGGGAAATCTGTCCTTTCCACGTGAAATGGATTTGCAACAATATTTAGATCATTTACTGCTAAAGGCAATGCATCTGTACGTGGCTTTCTTAGGGCAGCCTAGCCAAAAACTGAGCTGGCAGCAATGCACATAACCCAGGGCAATCCACAGCCACCTGCCGCCTTTGAAAGTTACTGATTCAACACAAACGCAACCAAAGCTGGCCAACATGGACAATCCCAAACCCATTCCTACACACTTTGTTAAATAATAATAATAATAAAAATAATATTCTGGGAAACAATAACCCAGTGCTATTTCTTAAGCAAACATAAATAGCATTCAACAAAATTTGAATCAAACTCACTTTGAAGACAGACCCCTCCCAAACTGTAAGGATGCCAGTCCCTTCCTTTCCCTGCTGCCATGTGGATGTTCTGGAGCAAGAAGCCAGCTGTCCTGTTTACCCCTGCACATGCACCCGCAGAAGCTTGAGTGGGAGAGCCAGCTGTGCTGGACAGGACAGGGCTGATGGCTCCAGCATCACCTCCAGTCATTTTTAAAACACCTGGAAGGACTTCTCACCTGCCCAGCCCAGCCCAGCACCCACCAGGCAGACCCTTATTCACCAGGGGGAACCTGGGAGCCAGCTCCCAGACCTGTTTACCTCTTCCCTCTGAACAGGCTAAGAATTCATTACACGTCACACACAATTAATTTCTACTTTTCCTCAATGAGCACAGATTTATCTGAGTTATTGCATCATTTGCAGAAAACAAAGATATTATTATGAAATGCAGTTGTGAAGGAAAAAGGCTTTCTGTGGATGAGTGAGAAATTCATGACCTGACAGACTCCCAACTCAATGGCCTCCTTGTAGGGAAAAACTCGATGCATCATTTTTGATCAATTCTACTTTCAAGTCATTTTCTTATTTACGGGTGACTGGGAAGACACTTGAGCTAGCAAAATAATTCATGTTTGTTTGCACAGACAAAGCCAAATTTAATAATGCAGTCTTTTTTAAAATAAAGTCAGCATCACAAAAAGCACATTTAAAATCATTCTTTGTAGAAAATTCACAGCATGGACTCCAAAGTGCTCCTTTTCTTCCTCTTCAGCAAAAACCTTCTCTAAGGTACACGTAACACACTCCATACCCCACTGAAACAAAGAACCAGCCCCTGAATTCCTGCTGCAAGTCAGGAGACTTCTGCTACTTGGATTCATTAATGCCAAAACTTGCACTCAGCTCCCAAGGCCTTGCAAAGAACGTGTCCTCTGAGCACAGTTTATTACAGCATCCAAATATTCACCTTGCAACAACAGCAACTACCCTGAGCCACTTTGGATGGTCACTCACCTGATGGGAACATGCTCTTTCCTCCATGACGTCCTCCATGTCCCACTGCTGCCCTCCATGTCCCACTGCTGCTCTCCTGCTGCCCCCCAGCCAGCTCCTCCCTTCTTCATCATCTCCTCATTAGCTCGTGATTGATCCCACCTGGGTCCCAGTTCATTGATCCCACCTGGGTCCCACTGATTGATCTCAGCTGGGTCCCCATTCATCGACCCCATCCCCGCTCCCTCCCTGGACACACTCTATTGCTGCACTGCAGCATTACTGTTTTTTCCTTCCCATTTTTTTCCAGAGAACAGCATTAACCTCCTCCTATCTCAATATTTGATCCTTCCAGCTTTATCCCCAATGTTATCAGTGCACAGCAACAGGTGCTTCAGAGCTGCCCTTCTCACCACTGCAGCCCTTTGTTCCCTGGGTCACTGTCAATGTGTGCACCCACCAGTGCCAAGTCCCAGCATGCTGGGCAAACAAGCCGGAGTTGGCACAACCCAAGGGGAAGACTTAGAGGTGCTAGGAGCAGCGTGGAGGATGCCAAGGAGAACAGGGCATGGGTATCACACCCCAGAAGCAAGGAAGAAGGAACAGACACTGTGTCGCATGGCAGAACACTTCCTTCTCCCCATGGGCTGGGGAGGGTGATTTTGTGGCCAGGGCTCCCATGGGGACCTGAATTATCCAAGTTCACTGCACAGTGCTCACAGATTGTCTTAAACATTCGAGGCAATTCACTTAATCTGTTTTGCCTCTCAGTTTTCCATCTGCAAGAGCGAGATAATACATCTTGCCTCCAATCCCTTTGGGTTTTTTTCTGCTTAGACAGTAAATTCCTTAGAGCAGGGACTGCCTCATTGTGGCTTGGAACAAAGCCCTGGAGAATGGCTTTGGTGAGGGTCTTTCAAGGCAATGATAACCCCCCCAAAACAAAGAAACTGGCACCAAACCAGGGTGCTGCCTGCTCTGCTCAGGAGTAAACAGCATCAGATGCTTTGTTTACCTTCCCCTGGACACAGAAATTGCTTTAAGAATTATTTCGGTGCCTTAAAAAAACAACTGTGACAATGTTGAAAGCATATATATACATATTAAATTGCTTAAATTTCATGTGTGTCCTTAATTTAATTTGGCCCCAAAATTCTCATAGGGGATTTGTGTAGCTATTTTAATAGTCCTAACTTCAAATTCATTTAAATGTATTTATGCACCTTTAGATGAAGCTCACTCAGGCATTCATACCACGGTAATGAATTGTATGGCAGCAATGTATACACAGAAAGTAATCCTTTCCTTTTGTAGAGCTTATATTAGGACTGATTTATAAATTCAATAGTTAAGTTCATTGGCATGCACAGAGTCAAGGGACCTTTGTTAAACTAGGACATTTGACGATAACTATTAGAGAAGATGCACATTGAGAAAATCTCCCCTATTTTAATGTCAGGAAATTAGAAATATTATAATGAATTCCAATTTTGCACATCTATCATCAAAGCCTTTGAAAAAGGTCAGTATCTAAACTTGTTATTTTAAAATGCCTACTGCAATTTGCCTTACTGTGGTAATTACAAGGAAAGTTCCCACAGCGTAACACCAAAACAATCCTGGGGGACTCTTCTTAGTCCTGAGTGTCAAGAAATTTCAGCATCCGAAGGGAAAAATGATGAATTTCAGAGGCATAATGAGTATGATGGTCACAGTAAGCATTATATAAAAGTATTTACATTTCATGCTTTCTCTGAACTGGGATCTCCTGAAGTCTGGGGTAGCCTGAATATGCTGAAATGATATTTTTTTATTAATTTTTTTTACATTTTCAAACTATTCCTCTATTTATCTTTTTTAGACAAAACTATTTCAAAAGTATTTGCTGAATTTGACCCACATTTCCAAAAGGTTACACTATGCTGCCTCTGCCTTCCCTGCTGCAGTGACTCCCAGCTGCAGGAGCTTGCTCAGATCCAAGCTTTTAATCTCTTTATTGCTTATTCCGATTCCGTCCCAGCCCCGAGAAATTGGGAGCTGTTGCCGTCCCAGGGACGTTTGATGGCTATGAATAATCCTGAGTTCCTGCAGAATAATAATTAGCATCCCATCTCCAGGACAGTGATTTTTCCAGCTTCATGATATCCTGGCTGAGCTGCTGGTGCAGAGGTGATGCTAATGGTGAGGATGCTCCGGCACTGACCACGCTGCCTCTGCTAACTGGGTAAAGCCAGAGAAAGGGGTCACAGTCACTGGGCTCAAACCACTCAGCAGCATCTCTCTCCCCACCCTAAGGGCAGGGGTTTGTCCTTGCCACAAAGACAATCCACCTCCAGGCCTTTTTGAAGCATCCCTTTCCATGCCACTACCAAAAGACTTCAGCCCTGCTAAGGGCCCGAGAGCCCCGAGAGGTTAAGGGAAGGTTTCTTCTTACTCCCAAGAAATAACAGTCCCTGAAAAACAACTAGCAGATATTCAATCTACATTGAAAAGTTGGGTTCAATCTTCCCTTATTACAGCTGCAAACCCCCTTGCTATCTAACTCAGCTAAAGTAACAAAGCTGCACTTCCAGTGATTGTAACCAAATGCAGTTAACCTTAAAGAGTCACTTTTACAAACAGAGCAGTTTTACCTGGATTTAAATTTTAGTTCTTGTACAAAGACTTAAGAACAGGTTCCTCCCCATTATTCAATTTAACAATAATAATAAAAACCTCCATGACAACTATAACAAAAAGACTCTGATAAAGCCTGAAACCTTTTTGATAATGAAACATACAATTTCCCTGTTTGAAGCATAATCCCCCAGAGAACATTTTTAAAAAGATCTAGAAGAACTGTCATTTGAAAACTGTTAATGTAAAGAACTGGGTATGGGAACAGCCCATGTAAAAAAATAGACTTTCAGAGAAGCTAGAGAAAAAATAGTGGGTGGGAGAGACTAGACAACTTAAGTGCAGTGTCTCATTAGGACAATTACAGGAGTCAATAAAAACTGGCAAAATTGAAAAAGATTCACTAGGCTGCTCGGTTCAATTTCCATTTAATTCGAATATGGAGAGGTCACCTACAGCCTGTAGTCATCTCATTTGATTCCTGCAGTGCAGATGACTTAACCATGCTGGTAACTACCTTTGCTCTCTCACCATCTAAGAATACCTTTTGTTGGATCATGACAACTACTTACCATCCCTTTTTAAATAAGTCTGTAATCATGTATCTATAATGTACTTTAATTAATATGTACTTAATATTAATTAATAATGTACTTAATATTAATGAAGAGCAGATAAAGTGTCAAATAAGAAACAGTAACAGGCATTAATTAAGGTTAGTCCTACTCTTACTCAATTCAAGTCTTAATCTTCCAAGTTTTCTCATCAATACCTTATCACCATAAGGCCGGAGAGGAATTAATGCACTGAGATGATGTCAACTACTTGAAGAGGATCAAGCACTCGGGATGCCAAAATAACCAACTGAAGCACTGGATTAGTGAACTAAGTACGAGAGAGGCAGATAGTGCCAAACCATCAACGCGACAGGTCCACATGGCTCCATGGCTGAGGCCACTGATGGGACTCCAGAGCATGTGAATCATCTTTACACGCTCTATTTCACACACCACATCAGTACAATCTTTTACCATGTAAGATCTTCATCCAATTTCAACAGCTTTTTGTACTAGTGAGTATTTTTAAATCGGAGAGCATCTAAGAGATTTTAGTGTGATCACATCTTAAATAAAGCACAGAACCACATTTTTCCTTTTATCTAGATAGCTCTATTTGTTGCTTTTTCCAGTGAAGTGCTTCTGTCTCACCAGGACCTCATTACCAGCAAAGCTGTCATCACTGCTCCCCAGAATAATGTTCTTGTCAACAAGATGTGAATTTACAAACTCATCTGGAGATACATAATGATAAAGTGCAAAGTGTGTGGGCGGAAATCAACTAATTAACCTGAGAAGTTCATTTTAATACAAAGGAAAAAAATATTAGAATATATAGAGTGTTTCAAAAAGATGGACCTGATTTCAAGGCATCTTGTCATTGAGACTGGGTCTCTCTTTTTGAAACATCCTGTATTTGTGTCCTCAGGATCCATCCCAGCAATGCCCAAGATCTTGGTGGGCTGGATTTTCAGTGCTTAGTGCTTGGCAGTTCAAATTGACATCAGTGAGCTGGTCCTAACAGAGCTCCAGTAACAACCTCCCGCACTTCTGAAGCTGCAAAAGCAAGGTTTTACTTCTGACACTTCAGGGATAAAGTTTCTCACCCAGAAGTTAAAGATATCATTGATTCCCTTTGTACTGCCAAGAAAAAGGCATTAATCCTCCTGCAGGCTGGGGTTACAACTCTCACAACTCTGTTCATCCATGCTGCCTCCAGTTCATGACCAAGGCTACCTTAGGCACAAATATCAGCCAACGCAGACAACAGATTTCACCCCAACCCTTTCCATCTGCCCTTACATCAAAGCTGTTGATGATACCAGCACACCCATCTGACCAAACCCAATAATGGTAATAATACTCAATTGCCAACATAGGTGCATGTATTTCCACCATTCTCCAGATCATCTGGGATACTTAAGCCAAGAAATGGTATATTGAAAAGTCAGCAATCCTGGCAGTCAGAAATTAATCCCTGCCAAAAGTGGACAGGATTTTCTTTTGCATGAGAAGACACTTCGCTTTTTATTAGTCTGTGAAACTATTGGCAGAGTTTATCTCTCTTCAAAGCCGTGGAAGAAAATGTTGACTTGGTTATTTAAGGGTAGATTTTGTGTTCGTGTCTGAAAGACAATGAGCGAAATCCTGAAGTGAGGGCAAGCTGTGATTCTGCTGACCAATACATTCACAAGACTTTATGCACTGCCACTACAACAAGCTTTATATTTTTAATATTATACTGGGAATTGGAAGCTCCAGTTGAGGTCAAAACCTTGCTGGACACCTTTCCAGACACGAGTACTTAGGACAGTCCTCATGGTGAAGGATTTATACACCACACACCAATTCTGTTGAGCTACACCCTGATTTCTGTGACAGGATATATTTTGTAGGTCAAAAATAAAACAACATCTTCCAAATATTTTTTTCCTATATCAGTGACAAAATGAAGATGAACAGTATGCCTTTAAAAAAAAAGGTGAAGTGTTTCATGGCTTCGGCATCTGCTGATGGATTCAGGTTTAACAGCACTTCCTACACGGTGCCGACTAAGGCAAACAGATCCCACCACACCCAGCCCACCTGTCAGCAGCCCAAGAAGGAAAAGCTCCAGTCTGAGGGAGCTCTTTGGACAAATTAAGAATAAAAATAAATATTATAAGGGGAGACACATGAGAGCAGTAACACTGCTCCCACCTGGGGCCGACTGCCCAGGCTGTGCTCACAGCCCTCCATCCGCAGCACAGCTCCAGGCCCATTAGGGCCAATTCCCATCTGTCTGAGTGCTGTGTACCTTCAGGGCCATTTTCTCCCCAGTTTCTATTTTTAAAATTGCTGTAGCTTATAAGAGTATTTTGTTCTGTGCAGTGACAGGCTGTTATTTAGCCTGAATATGCCCCTTCCCTGTGATAAGTATCCCAGGTAATTCACTAAGCACACAGACTGTCCTTCTGGGCTTGTTATGAGACATGCTGCACATTTTCAGGGGACTCACTAGGTCCTGTATCACCTACTGTCCCACTGTCACCAGGGGAACACCAGGGACCATGAGGAAACACTTCCAGAACAGGAGAGCAAAGCATCCCTATGTTGCTCACTGGTCAAGGAAAGCCAAGATGGATTTAGCCATCCCAAAGCAAACTGAGGAACTGACCCTGCAAAACCAGACCGTGGGAAAGGACCATGCAAAGAGCATAGGTGTGGTGAGAAGGATGGCCACAAACAAAGGCTCTGAGTAATTCATTGGAACTTTTTCACCATCAAAACACTCTCCAAAAGACAATCATCAGTTAATAACCAGATGTCTTACTCAGTTTTAGAGTAGCAATCAATATAATGACTGGGTTTTCAGACATAGGCTGGGATAAAATTGAAAATAGGACGAACTGGAAATGTGCTTTATTTCCACTTACTGGCTCTGGCAATCCCCGAGCCCTCCAACCCCCAGGGGGTATTTCCACCCACCCCAAGGAACACCACAGCGAAGCAAACTCCATCTCGCCTCTTAGCAACCACGGTACCACTGAGAAACTTTCAGGAGATCAGGTAGAATGCAAAGCACAAAACGGAGAGGTAAAGCAACACAATTAATAAAGCAGCGCAATTTTATTTCATTAAATAACTGGCATTTTTCATCTGTCTTCATGGAGCACAGTAAAAAAAATATCTCAGTCTACAAATATGACAGAAAGATTCATGAACAGCACAAACAGTTCAGTTGAGAAAAATTGTGTTTTCTCCTAGCTATGTGTTTGAATTATACCTCATTACTTTTGTTACTTTTAATGTGTGCTGTATTTATTATCATTTCAGTGCTAAGATTTAACATGCTCTACAAAGACAGTAGGAAAGACAAAAAGAACACTTTGCTAGTTTTGCTGGCTCAATGGTACCTTCACAACGGCACAAGAAAAAAACTTCATTTCATGAACCCAATAGCATCTTATCTAAAATTCACCCTGGAGATTAGGATCAACTGTCAGACCAATTTTCTAGGCTGCTTGGGAGCTGAGTAAGGAACAGCAGAGGGAGGGAAGAGGGAGAAGCACACACATTCATTGCTAAAAAATTCAATTCGAAAAAGCAGCAAAAGGAAAAATAAAGCCATATGTATAAATAAACCATTGCATAAAAATGTATATAATAATTTGCTGCATGGAAGTACCACAAATCAGCTGGTTTGCCCCGTGGAACAGCTCATATTTTTGATAAACTGTTCCAACTTTTTCCACAGTTCAGCACACGGACGCTTCCCCTCAGCAGTGTCTGTGTGCTCACCAATACACCAGCACACCCTGGGAGCCACGAGAGGAGCCCCAGACCTGCTCCAGAGCCTGGCTGCACTGACCCATGGCATCATCTGGGGCTGAGAAGGGTTTTGTTCAACTGCTGGGTTGCAATCATCAGAAAACAGTCATTACATACGTAAACAGTAAGTGCAGGGGAACAGCACAGCTCAGAAACAAACCTGGGCTTTATTTCACACGTGCACCCATCATAAACGGAGCCATCTAATGCACGTTTGAATAAGCAATTATTTTTTCACTAAGAGATGGATTTCTCGGAGAGAGCAGCAGAAGCTTTTCTTGTCTTGAGCAGGACACTTATAGAAGAGTCACCAGCCTCATGCCTCAGTGCTTTTGTGCTTAAAGGTATTCACTTTCTTCTGAAAAGTAAGATGATTTCTCCTGAGAAAATAAGTAGGTTTGGGGGCTTTTTTAATACAGTTTGATTCTCCAGCAAAATACATTTATCACAAGTGGGAAAACCTGTATTTGTGATTCCTTTTATTTCTTCCTGGCTGTAATGCCCTTCAGTTCACCGTATCACAAACCCATCCCTAAAGAGGGAGAGCTGCCTTCAGCCCCTCTGCTCTGCAACCCTCCCGCCTGGAGCTGGGTGATGGATCTCACTGTGCCACAGTCCTGCTTGGGCAGCAGCCCTGGGCATCCTCCATAAGGCCTGGAGAGTCATTTCTCCATCCCCACACCTCCAGTTTAGCAAACACAGTGAGCACGAGCTGGAACTCCCCGAGGGCTGATGCCACCATGGTTGCTGCAGGCAGATGGAAAATTAAGGGTTTTTGTGTCACCTTCCAGAATCCCGTGCAGGACACAAATCACTTCACCTAGGACACTGAGACACCAGTATAGGAAATGTTCTCCAGCTCTGGAACAGGCCTAGAGCTCCCAGTTGCCACAGACTCACTGGGGAATCAAGACACCAAAGCAGCCTTCCCTAATTTTGAAAAATACTTCACTGTAGTAATGGTATACACACCTTAAAAAGATAATTCCCTTTACATTGCTAGTACTCTGAGATTGTCTGTACTGCTGTCAGATGGAAAAACTACAAACCCACAAAAGGCCATTTAATTAGTGTTTATTGTCAATATCAGGCATTCAAGGACTACTGCAGAATTACCTTCTTTAAAAGTCACTGGATTCTATTTCTATAAAAAGAAGAACTTCCAGCCAAATCTGAGTTGGCAGTTTCCCTGTAACTTTTTATTTTTTTTATTAAACAGGATTTGGCCTTGATCCTACCTGTTTGGACTCCATCTTGATGGGATCAGCACGGGAAACAACTCTAGGCACTTAGTGTTTTCTCTACAGCAGCAAGGCACTGGTACAATTAAACCAGTGGTGATGCTGTCCAGGCTCTTAAGAAGCTGTCATTAAATTCAAGAAAACAGGAGAACTTATTAGCTTTCTGCCACCCACTAGGTTAACCTGTATCTTGTGTAATGACCATGCACAAAGGGCATCTCAGCATCCCTGATGCCCCAAAGATCACAGAACTGGGGAATGTACCCATTTCCAAAGGGAATAAAGATATAGAAAAGAAAGCCACAGCCTCAGCTGGTGCAAGCTGCCAGAGCTCCACTCACATCCATCAGCAGAGAACTTGACCCCAACCATACAGATTCACTTTTAGAAATTAAATAAATCCAGCTATGCCATCAGCCCTTGCTAACCAGGAATGGGTAGGTGCTCCTCTGGGAAGTCCTGCTCCCAGCACATCCTCATGTGAGGGCAAGCAGGGAGGGAAGTGTTATCCCTGCAGGTAGGGATGGAAAATCCAAGAGAAACAGCAAGTGGGAAAGACACAATAAGGAAGGTAACATTAATAATACTCCATTATTATGATATATATTATATACCACATATATATTACATATATATTATGTTATATTATATTATATTAACCCTGTTTCATATGAAGTAGGAAGGACAGGGAGGTGAGGAGGTGACACAGGTTGTTCTGGCTGTAGCAGCAGAGAGGCACAGCCTAAACTTTGAAGCTTTATGGAGAGAGCAGCAGCAAGCATTGGACACAGCCAGAACACGTCACAGCACGAGAGAGGTGGTTATGGACCCAAGTGTCAAAGAAAATTCAGATGTTGAAGGCTGGGGAATCAATGGAGAATGTCACACAGTGAATGCTGGACTCTGTGTTGACCTTGAGATATACAAGATACAGGCTATGTGGGACTCCATCAAGTTGCCTTGGATTTTTTTTTTTACATGAAAATTAAATACTGAGATACATGGGCTACACTGTCACAGCTCAAGATGAACATTAGAGATCTCTCCAACACCTACGGCCGGTTGAGCTCATCAGGAAAAAAGAGATGATCCTTGTTTCACTTTTAAATGAGAGAGTACAGGCTTACAGCTATTCTCAGGGGTTAAGGTAAGCATGTTACATGGAGTCTTGTATAACTGGGATTAAGCATTAGTGGTCTCTGATATCATGACTGAAAACAAAAACGTTCATTAAGCTTACCAAGTTGTGCTTATCAAGCAGAGGTATTTGCAAAGCAGCAAACACATGGCTCTCCCAGAGAAAAGGGCCATATCCATAGCGAAAGGGAATTTGCCATCAAACCTTTAGTTGGATTAGTCAAGCTTTCCTTGGCAACAACATAACTTTTAATAACTTGTCTGCATTCAATCTCGGCACATCTAAATATAAATCTGTGTTCAAAAAAGTATATCTTTAATCACAAAAATAATTTATAAATTTATTTCAAAGGCAAATTTGTGTCACCTCTGGCAGTGTTTTGATAGCCCAGCAAGCAGTGGTGGCTGTTGCCCCCAGGCTCCTGGAGTGTCCCCTTGGCACGATCACATCAGCTGTAGCACAACTGGCACCTCTGCATCTCACCATCTGCATTTTATCTGTGATCTTGTATTAAGGGGCTCATTTGTTGTTGCTGCTGGAAACAGAACTGCTGCAGTTCTTAAAGCCCAAATCCTCCGTTCTCCCAGAAGAAAGTTTCCTGCTGTCCCTGTTCTTGGTATATTGAACACACCAATGGCTGGAGACGACAATCCTGCACAGATGTAAATTCCTCCCGTGTCACCCAGTGCTGCAATCCATTTACAAAGCAATTGCACTCAGTTTGTACTGTGTGCAAAAATACCATGCATATAATTATGAGGCTGAATGTAAGGACACTGAAACAAATCTCCATTCTGATGAATGCATAATTACTGTTATTAAAATATTTATGAAATAATAAATTTATTAGAAAATCTTCTGCATATGAGCTTGCAGAATGTTACTCCATGCAAATCCTAAAATGGCAGCAGAGCAAATAACCTTGTAAGGCACCATCTGAGACAACGTAGACCCAAAGGCCTTCCAAGGTCCTGAACCCTCTTTCCTCCCCATCAAAGCTACAGGGACAACTGGGATTTTATTATTTTCTTCATTTGGAAAATTCTCAGTTCTCTCAGGAAGGGCTATTGTGGAAGCAAACTTCTCCTGGGGTTTTTGGTTTGGTTGGTTCCTGACACAGGTAGCCTGGGCTGGAAATGCATCGCTGGGATGAGACAGAATTGGGAATAACCTCTGGCACCCACCCAGACCGCTGGAAATTCAGGCTAACATTTCAAGCCTGAATCAGGCAGAGATGGAGTTTCGCCAGTCCCAGTTGAGCGTGTGCTGATCTTGCGGATAAATCTCTCCCACTAAAGCATTCAAACCCTCTGCTTTCTGTACCCAACTTCCAGCACTGCAGGGAGAAGAAAAGGAAGATGCCTACTGCACCCCGTGCTGCACTTAAGCCTCAGAGCACGCTGTGTGAGTTCAGTTAAAACAAAACCAGGAAAGTTTCCAGCAAAGAGAATAAAAGCTGACTATTAAGAGGCAAAAAATAGTCTTTCCTGAAGGTTGCAGAATATTCTTCAGAAAAGCTTATAAAAACTTAGGCAAGCACCTGCTAGGACCAGCCTGGTGATACGGGTCCCATCTCACCTCATCACGAGGATGGAGAGCCACTGCTGAAGGAGCCCAGAAACCTCTGCCCCTCAAGAACAGGAGGGCAGTGCCTGGGAGGGCTGGAGTGGGAGGTGGAGGGGATGGCACCAGGACAAAGGGGTGCCTGAAACTCTCCAAGTGGATCAGCCAGGTTCCCTCCAGCTCACTGCCTGCCCAGTGCTGGAGCATCCAAAGAAAACACTGAAGAGTTGTTCCAAGATAAGTGTGTGTTCCATCATCTACACTCTTTGGATTGGTAGTCCTGTTTATGTATGGGCACTCACCTAAGGAATGTTAGGATCAGGGCCTTTGGGTGGGACAGTCATAAATGGCTGTGATAAAAACCACACGCAGGGACCTATATTCACTTTTACACCATCATCTCTGTAACTGAAATCTGGCTTAGGAACAGAAAGGATGACCTCCCCAGCCAGCCCTGCAAAGCCCCTGTGACCACGCTGCAATCACCAGGTGTGTGACAGCAGCTCAGAGCTTGGCTCCACGGGGCTCGTATGGCCAAACCCCCCAGCCAGGACACCCTCAGCAGCACTGGGCTGTTGGGCACATCCTGCTGTCAGCCAGGGAAACAGGGAACCTCTAACAAAGGAAAGGGAGATCCAGGCAGGTACCAACCCACCCGTGCAGAGCCTGGGTCAGAGTGGTTTTCCAGGACAACCATGGATTAAGGTTCTGGCTTTGTCAGCAGTTGTCACAGCCGCAAGTGAAAAGCCAGAAGCAGTTGTAAAGCTGTAAGAGCAAGATCCAAGGGTGTATCTCCAGCAGGTGGGAGCACGGGGACCACGGCAAAGCCAGATCCAGATTATCTGCCTTTTGAACTGGAAGTAGTAAAGCAGCTCCAGCAGTCGTTGCCCTCGGGCTGTGCCAAGCAGCCCAAGGCAGTTAAACACCCTGTGACACGCTGAGGGGGCTGTGCCCTCCCAGGGACTCCTGTGCCACCAGCCTGGGCTGTGCAGACACCAGGCTCAGCTTCAGATGCTTCCAGCTGCCTCTCCCAGGGCGATGCACCACAGTGACCACTCCCAGCCCCTCCACCTTGACTCCCCCATTGACCCACTGGAGCAGCCTCCAGGCAGACACCAAGGTGGCAGGCACGTGGTCAGTGGCCTGTCGCAAAGGAAGGGGCCACCACAGCCCCATTGTCCATCCCTGCTGCCCATGCCAGGGTCCGGGAAGCCTTCCCAGCTGCTGGGGTGAAGACCCAAGGCTCCTGCTGGTGGGAGGAGAGGGAGAGCTGGTCCTGCAGAGCATCCTCCTTCCAGCACCCTCTCACCCTGCATCAGCCACACACTGACCTCTCCAGGCCCTTCCCCATTTTTGATCATGGTTGTGCCCATCTCCTGTCACTCACTGCCCAGGCAGGAATAGCCAAGCCTGAACCCGACCCACCAGCTGCATTGCTGAACGCCTCCGAGGGAGCGCTGTATCACTAAAACACCTCTTTTCTCTATTAATCACACATCATTGATTCTTCCGAGTCCTAACATCATAATAATGTGAGACAGACAGAATCGAAAAGCCAAGCAAGCAGGTGACACGACTGCTGGCACACTGACAGCCACAGCAGTCAACGACAGTGGAGGAACACTCCATCCCATCCTCACCCACCACGGTCCAGCACTGGTGCCCTCTCCCTCCCACCCTTAGCCCTGAGCAATAACTTACAGGTCACTTACATTTACAGCACAAATACCTACAAAAGGGAATATTTCTCTATATATGCAAGTATACACATATTTGTGTGTATATAAACCACCTACATACACAAACATTCATGGACAGTGAGCAGAACCATCATCAGAACAAAGTCCTGCTAAGATTGCTCCTAACTGCCCCCCACTGGTCCAGCAACCCTTTTAACAAGATCAGGGCCATTTGATGTGTGCTCCATGTGAAAAGGTTTTCTCTGTGCCAGACCAGGTGGCACACAGCATTCGGAGGGGAAGCTCTCCCAAGTCTGTCTTCTCTTCCCATTCCAATCAGAGCCCAGGTAGTCCAAGTGCTTCACATGACCTCAACGCAAAGAGAAAGGAGCACTTCACAGGGGTTTGGGCATGCTTGCCAAGCTCATTTAAAAGCACTTGGAAGTGAGGCATTGGCCTACATTACCCCATCAGCCAAGGAATCAGAGGACATATACCCTGCACCACACTCACATCCATACCTCCTTCTGGTGCCTGTCCCCAACATCCCAAATGACACAGCACGAGCATCCCTTCTCCCATACAGCCTAACCCAGGGGGAGGTTGGGAGCTACATTCTCTCTCAGTGTAACACCACTTGTCAGACGGTCAGATGGAGGTACTTGTGCCCCGTAGAAGGAGCGAGACCCCAAGGTGAAGGACTCAGCAGCCACCCTGCTGCAGGTGTGCTTGGGGTGCCCCATCCTGCACCCTGCTGCTGCATCTGCACGGCGCTGGCTTGGTTACACAGTTCTGCCCACGGGAGCCCAGACACTGCCCCTCGGGACCAGTTCCACCACACTCAGCAGCCCCTGAGCTGCAAAACCCAAAAATGTGCCAGGGCAACCTCCACTGTGCTGCCCGTGCAGGGGTAGCACAGGGCCCTGTGACATGGGAGTTTTCAGACCATTCCTACACATTAACTGCTGTCATTGGAAGTCTCCTCCCGATGTAGTACAAGGTGACTGCACACGAGTGACCAGCAGCCCGGGCAGGGCAGGGCTACCCTGTTTTAGTGGTCCATAATGGGACCATGCTTTACCCTCAGCTAAATTGGTGATGATTCAGAATACCTCTACTGCCTTCAGCAGAGGACCTTGTGAGTCATCTGTAATGAGGAAGGCTTTAGAAATACTTGTTTTTCTTCAGATTTCTCTCTGCCTGGATACCCACTCCACCACACTAATGACCTGACTATATTGGATTCCATGCTCTCCAAACAGCCTTAATTACATGCTTCGTATCTTCCAATATTATGATAAAATTCATCACAGTCCTACGTCTGGGACAGTCAGCATTGTCACTCACTCATTGAGATTAATTTGAATATCACTCTAAATAGAAATAGCATCTGATATTATGATGCAGCGTATTGTGTTGGATGGGTTTTAATGCCTCCAAGCAAACCTCATTTAATAGAATAAAATACATAATATAGTACATGTAGTTTTACAGTATTAGTGTTATGAGATTCAAAACCAGATCAATATTTCTTTCATAAAAATTAATGCCTCGAAATGATCCCTCCATTTGTCATTCCAAAGAGGTCACCTTACTTCATTTCAAAGAGTAAATTGGGAATTGCAGAAATGCACTTGCTGAATGTTTCCTCCATACAAGCTGACATATTCCAGCTTCCCCCTGTGCTGCCCCCTGTGCCAGCCCTGATTATCTGATAATCCTCTGCTCCTTAGCACCATCACCCCCCCTGGCAGAGCTACTCTTCTTCCACAAGACTCTCAGAAGTTCATTCTATCTAATATCTACAGAGAGATGCTGGGAAATACATGAAGAGCTGCGATTATTGATAATACTGAATTCTGCCTTGTCAAGAAGATAAATTTGACCTCCAAAACACCATGTTCCAGAAAAATATACTCATAGCAACACCAACCTCCCATTAGGAACTCCACGTGGAAACGTGGATTCCTGAAGCAAGGATTTTCCTTTGCTTTTGATTCACACAGAGGAAATAAGACTCCACATCTATTAACTACAGCCCAATATTTCAACAACAACAGAGTGGAACAGCATGGCTCAGCTTGTTGACATGTATTAGGTGCATCAGTAGCAATGAGGACAAATATTTAGAGGCTGATGAAAATGAGAGCTTGCTGAAAAACACAAAAGCCATTTTTTGAAAAGAGGCAAGGGATGAAGTTTACTGTTTCCTATTTTTAGCTTTTTGTTAAATTCTCTATACAAGTCTAACCAAAAAATGTATAGTGTTCCCGAAATATCTTTTACAAAATGAATCATTACTCCACTTCCTAAAAACAGCATTGTCTTACTAAAAGTTAGAAGAGGAAAATGCTATAAACTGGTAGTGAGTTCAAAATATATTAGCAGCTAGAGAAAAATTGTGCTCAAGTATGTACATGTTAGTTTTCTCACCAAATACCACTGGAAACCCCCATGGCAGGTACATTGCAGTCAATTAAATTGGCCATTTGCTACCATCTCACTAAGTTCAGCAGGAGGGGGCTCAGCACCCCAAACCTGTCCAAAAAAATGGAAAACTTTGGGCCTATATCCCATATTCCTGTAGGAAACAAACAAATGAAAGAGAGAGGGAGGAACAATCAGTCTGCAAAATCTTTTGCTGCAGAGCAAAGGAATTTATAGAAACTGATCTGATGAGCAGCACAAAATTAATTAAAAAAACAAGCACTTAAGAAGCATCTCATGAAATCACGGGACCATACATTGAGGAGTGGTTCTCATACAGCTCTCAGCCTTCTTCCCCATGACTGTGCTGCCAATCCAGGTGGAACAGGCACCGATGACTGCCAAGAGCCAGATTTAATTCCCCCAAGCCAGAAGCTGAGGCAGAACCACCTCCATCCACACCAGCCATGGCACCTCGAGGGCTGCAGCTCAGCACCAGCCTGTTGATGCAGGTGGCTGCAGAGAGGACACCCTCGCTTCAAGCACCTTGGGAAATGCACACCCTGCTCTAAGGAAGAAGCCTGCAACGCAGAGCTGCACTTTTACGCTCTATTCCTTTCCAAACAATCACATTTCTACTGGCTTCACTGTGTCCAGAGCAGAAGGCAGCATTGCAGCTTTCATCTGTCTCCCATGGCACAAAGGTGCCCGCAGAAGGAAATAGAGCCAAGAGCCCCCAGGGATACACAGGACGTTTCCATTTACACTCCCAGGCTCATTCTACTCCTTTATCCCATGCTGGTTTATAAAAAGTTCCCTGCAGGGGCTTGGTAACACACCCCTACGGCCACAAGAACCATCACTGATAGAAGCAAAAAGCTATGCAGACAAGAAAGGATTGTTGACTGTTTAACGTTACATCCACTGAGGACAGAAACCTCAAGCAGTAATTAGCTCATTTTTAAAGCTTGTAATGAGAAGTCTGTAGTTCTAAGGGAACCTAAAAATCAGTTTTCCAGTATAAAAATAAACCAGTGTGCTGATATTCCCCATATTGCATGGTTCTACTCCCAAAAAGTATGAAACAGATGAAACATTTGGCAATTTTTTTTTCAGCATAGTTATTGAATTTAAATTTGTAAGGAAAGCTATGACACTGTGAAGCAACACTATTTTTTACAAGGGAAAACTAGCAGCCTAAAAACATATTGCCTTGAGCTCCCTGATGCATTTTGAAACAGCTTTCCAAATTGTTTCTGTTTTATTTTTAGAACAGATATTTAATTTACAATCGGCATACTATTTATTGGCACGCTCTGAAAGAACGGGATGTTGAAAAAGTCTCTGTATTTGACATACTTGAATATTTATGCATTTATATCTCCACGGTCCACCACACATTGTATTATCCCTTCTCTTGCATTAATCCAAGGCCCTGCAACAAAGACACAGGCCCTCGGTGTCCTGCACAGCCCTGCTCCCAAAGCCCATGGCTGATCAACCCCTCCCCGTGCAGGACAGGGATGGGGCACAACCCCTGGAGAAGAGGAGGTCTTGTCTACAAGGGGACATACCCAGCAAGGGCTCTCTCATCAACTCCTGCCCAGGTCCTCGCATCCCTGCTTCTGAAGAGGATGAAGTTAAGTAAGAGAGAGGTGCAAACACAAAGCATCCAGCCAGAGGCACCCCCAGCTCGAGCCCTTCCAAGGCACCATTGCCACCCAGGAGAGCTCGTCTGCCTTCTCTTCCAAGGGGAGCCAAACATCCAATGGGGGGAGCTGGGATGCTCCTGAACATTGTAACTGAAGAACTCATGGAAGGTCCCACACGAAGTTCCTGGTAATGCCAGATATTGAATGCAGGTGTAAAGCCTCCCCCTTCCTCCAAATCCTGTGCTCCAGGCAGTTGTACCTCTCATTAGTTGTGATTTTGGAAGAGAAATCCTCGTGTACTTGGCCTTGGGAGTCATACCACCCTCACTGGCAATTCCTGTGCCCATCTCCAGTGCATCCACACATCCTTGTGACTCAGAGAGCAATGACCCAGTCTGACTATGCCTGAGACCCTGCAGCTCCAGCAGCTTCTCTCCATCAGCATGAGCACGTCAGCCAAAGGTAGGCAGAGTCAGGGTTACGGCTTCCCCTCGCTCCGGCAGCATCCCATGGCTCCAGGGAAAATCCTCCTGCCCCAACCAGTCCCATCACCTTTCACTGAAGGTGCAACACAGAGATAAGTGGGGAGAGAGATACAGAGGCAGGAGGAGGAACTTTTCCTTTCATCAGACAGGAAAAGCCCAAGTCTGCTGTAGATCCTTCACATCATTTTGTACCAAAGCAAAGCTGCAAACAGTAATTGCACAGGTGAATTCAAACCAGAGGACCTCGGCACTGCTTTCCCCTGCTGATCCACCTGTTGGCATCAGCTGAAGATGCTCCTCCCAAAGCTCTGTGCCCGACTGGGAACAGACAGGTGAGTTGCATGGAGAGATACCCTAACTTCACATGCAGAACGGGAGATGAATGGCCTCAATCTAACCCATCCTGGAGAGAAAGTCCCTTCAGCATCAGTAGCTGGCTGGGGAAACCCCACTGTGCTCTGTATCAGTTATATAGAATATAAATACTTCTCTTCCAAGATCCTGTCAGAGAAATGTAAACACTGGTAAGATTTCTTTGCAGAGGCCTCCACAGATGGAAAGAGTTATCATCTACAAGATGTTAGGGAAAAGCCAGTGTGGGCATGGAAATAAGTGATCAAGAGCTCTTCACCCACCCCCCACCACCGCCACAATCAGGGAAACCTTCAGGGAGCCATGAGAAGCGAGCTGGCTGCAACAGCTGATGCATTTGAGAACATATTTCAGTTAACAAGGCTTTTGTTGTTTAATTGGTTGTTTTTTTCTTCCCAATAACTTACCACTTCTCACCCACCCCCACGCAACGCTGTTTGGTGGCTTAATAGGTCCAGCTCTCCTCCTCTCTGAAAATAGTTTTCTCTTATTTCTTTCTGGCTGGGACATGTTCTGAGCTGTGTTTTGAAGGAGGAAAGAACAATAAGGAACAGTTTTATTGCATGAAAAATCTGCATAAAGGAGGCAGAGCCGAGCTGTAGAATACATGTTCAGTAAAAGCTCTCTCAGTATGTACCAGTTCCTGCTTTCTGGCTGTTTTGGTTAAAAAGCAGTTTTGAACAGACGCTTAGACACAATATATTAAAATGTTTAGATTTATATAAATATCTCTACATGCAGAAACTGCCCAAATGTCTTCTTTTCTGCAAACTCCATTACGTAACACATCACCAAAGATTCTGCAGGTATCGTGGCATTATCCAAAATGTTCCCAGTGCCCAAAAGGTCCCCAGTGCCCAGGATTCCTTCTGAGCAAGATTCCAGTACAGAGTGCCCAGGATTTGCTCTTAACTGAGATTCAGCATGAAACAGCTGGCTCATTTCAACCCACTGGCTGGTGGAAGTCTACAGCAGCTCAGCTTCTGCTGAACCAGTACTTCAGCAGAACTTCAGCACTGCTCACATCCCTCCAAGCTTCTCGGCTCCAGCTCAAGCAGAACATGAGATCATCTGTTTTGCAGCCCAGGAAGGGGCGTTTGTAATGCAAGAAGTCTCGAGCAGAGAGAAGTACGGTGTAGCCAGCGATCCCAAGCTTGCTCACACACACAGCCTGGGCTCTTCCACCGAGGCAGCATCTCGACACGAAGCCCCCCATGTTACAGCCACACAAATGGTTCGAGATTCTGCACACCACTGGATCCAGAAGCAATACAAGTCGCATTTTAATTTGCCAAGAGGGAGAGGCGAGCGAGACAACAAAACCAGATCCTTAATGGTCTTTCAGGCAAACGGACAGGACCGAGCCCGGCTGGGCAGTGCAAAGGGCAGCGATGGGAAGGAGCATCGCTCCGTTTGTCTTGCGTGTGACGGCCGTACCTGGCAGCGACAGCCAGATGGGAACAGGGAGCAACGACGGCTGCTGAGAGCAGCGAGTGGAGCTGCCGGGAGAACCTCTCGAGTCTCCAGCTGGGAAAAGCGGGGGATCTCTCTGCCCGCTGCACAAACATAAAAATACCCCCCCACCACCACCTTCCGCATGCGAAGGCGTAGAATAGGAA